>PVKH010042802.1:0-10798 GCA_004027955.1 Chaetophractus vellerosus | reverse complement strand
TTTTTTTTTTCAGTAGCTGCCAGTCTAATAGGTGTAAGATGGTATCTTATTGTAATTATGATTTGCATTTCCCTAATAGCTAGTGATGCTGAGCATCTTTTCATGTGCTTTTTAGCCATTTGTATTTCCTCTTTTGAAAAGTGTTTATTCAAATCTCTTGCCCATTTTAAAAATAGGATGTTTGTCTTTTTATTGTCAAGATGTAGGATTTCTTTATATATGCTGGATATTAGGCCCTTATTGGATAAATGTTTACCAAATATTTTCTCCCATTGTGTAGGCTGCCTTTTCACTTTCTTGACAAACTCCCTTGAAGCACAAAGTTTTTAATTTTGAGAAACTCCCATTTTTCTATTTTTTCTTTCATTGCTCACACTTTGGGCATAAAATATGCTCTTTACTCTTAATAACCAGAATTTTTGGGTCAAGGAGTCAAGAATAGAAGTAGGAAAGGCTCTACTTACTATTATATCTAATAACCCACTCACAGAAATTTTTTGATTCCAGTCTTTGCGACATGGTGTTATGATGATTTGGAGCTATTAGTTCTCAAAGGAGGAATGCTTCCACCTGAGGATCCAATATGAGTTCCATTGAATTGGCCTGATACTTGGCCATTTTGGACTTCTCATACTTTTGAATTATCTGGCAAAAAAAGGGGGTCACTCTAATGGATATGGTCACTATCAAGAGGAAATTGGGATCCTCTTGTATAATAGGAGTATGATGCCTGGGGTTCAGTGGATTATCTGAAATGCCTTTTAGTATTTCCATATCAAACAGGAAAGGGTAATGAAAGACTACATTAAGAATTTATTTATTTATTTATTTATTTATTTATTTATTTATTTATTTATTCTTATAAACACTAGAGAGTCAGATTTTTCAAGAATGAAGTTTTGGAGCACCCTACCTGATAAAGAACCCCAACAAACTGAGATCTTGGCTGAGGGCAAAGGTAACATAAAATGAATAGTAAAGGAGGGGTGACTGTGGCCTCATGACCAATTATATAATGAGGGAGTTAGAAACAGCCGATCCCCTTGCTTGTTACCTGTACATGCCACCTTATTGCTTTATGTAAGGATAGTTGGTGTTCTTTAATTTTACGGTTTAGTTTTCAGATTATATAATATTTAGAATATTGACTAATTTTTAAGGTGGTATTAATGATTCCTGGAGATGGATACTGTGTTTGTCACCCAAAGAGTACACTCATAGAGTACACAATGACTGTTCAGACTGTCTCCCACTTTTTTTGGGAAAAAGTGGAAATGTTTTCTTTAAAGAAGGGATGCATATTGTTATATGCATATATACTTGGAAATTCAAATATATGAAGAAGGATATGTATGGAAGTTCAAGAGAGTGGACTGTGTTGCTTACTAAATTTTTGTCTCTCTTCAAAACCAACATTTTATTCTCTATTTTGTGATGCTTTGGCTAGTACTCTGCAAACCCCATTTCTTCTTCCCCACATGGCTCCCTGTTATTTTCTTCAATTAGCAGCACTTAAGAAGACCTGAAAGTAGTCAGGAGGAGAAGGGATAGGATCCTTTCTCTTTTTACTTCCTGTCACTGCTAGAGTCACTCTGGCAATATTCTTTACCCTGGCAGTAGCTGTTGGTTGCAGTTTTCTACTTTTTTCCCCTACATTTCAGAGCCAGCCTCATTGTGTCCTGTCAGAGAGACCAGCACCAGACAGCTAGTGTACTCTCTTCAGATCTTAGTTAGGTTCAATGGGGCCTTCTTCTAAACTCCTGAGGCACCAGCTGGTTAGTACCCTTCTTAAGGTTTTGGGTCACAGCTCTGTAGGGCTCCACATGAGTTTCTAGGTTCTAATAACCCAACTTTGCCCCTTTATTCTCCCAGCCCTAGGGGTGGTAGCTTCTTTCAGTAGTTACCCTATCTATATTATCCATATTATGATTTTTCCCTTTCTGTCTCCAAAATTTATCTAACAATTTTCTTTTATAAATTTTTTTCTGTTAAAATAATGAGTGAATTCTGTTTTCCTGACTGGACCCTGACTACTACACTATTAAAAATGTATATATATATATATATATATATATATATATATATATATATATATATATTTAAAATACTAAATATTAAAATGAAAAGAAAACACAAATTATAATTAAGAAATATAAAAATTTAAAATAAAAACTATTTGAGTAATCTTTATTTTGGTTTTCCAGCTGTCTTTTAGGGCCATTTTTCAAAGCAGCATAAAGTACTTTGGAGTTTTTCAGATCCTAACGTTTACTTTGCAATACACTCGGTATGTATTTACCTGGATCGACATCTTCTTCAAGGGCCTCTATAGTAATTGATCAATTTGTTCAAGAGTCACAGCCTCTGAAAACCTCCAGTATAATCTTATTCCCTTCAACATTGTATTTAAGAAGAGACGACAATTTTAAAGGTTCACAAAGACTTCCAAGGTCCTCACTACATAAAGGAGTTAAAAGTTATGAAACATTGGATTCATCACTGCCACTGCAATCAAAATTGCACATCTTTGCCACCCAATGGTGCCACCTTCTTCAGCTTAAGCTTGGTGTGCATGTGGCTTCTGAAGAAAAAGGAAATCAATACAGAATTTTTCTATTCTTTTTATGCTCACATCATGAAGGCCTTTTGCAACACAAAGGAAACAGAAATCCCTGGTTCTCAAATTTCAAATTTTAGAATGTGGCTAAGATATAGTCTTTTAATTTTTCTATGTAACTGAATTTCTTCTCCATCCTTCAAACAGGAAATTCTAGCAGGTAGTGAGGGCCAATCACTAAAGCTTGTCATGTTATGGTAACTTTTCATCTGTCATAGGCAAACCAAAATTTTTTTGGTGAAGTCTCACCTCTTGTTAGAACTTGCTAGCCTTACATTCTTTTAGTGTAATATTATTATATATATATATATATATATGTTTATTTTCCTTAAATATACATGAATATATTTTAAATGATTTAATATAATTTGTTTTCAAACTTGTATATTTTATCCTTTTTCTCATTATAAACTGGATTCCAAAATTAATACCGATTTATTATTAATCCTTTGATATATCTACATTTCAGCTCCTAGGCTAATCAAATAAAATTAAAATACATTAATTAATAAAAAGTTCATAATAGATTAAATACATTAAGAAACCATAATATGAAACTGAGTACACATAATAGACTAGAGCAAACATACATATATATTTTCCAGGCACTTTAACACAGTAATTATTTTTTCTGTATAATGTAGACTACATTGAAATATAATCCAAGGGAAATTTTAACATCTTTATTAATATAATAGGCCATTGAAATAGAACAACATACCAACATTCCATTTAGAGCTTATTATTTTTTAAAAGCCTAAAACAATAAATTTTAAAACATTTATATAGCCATATATTTTTACCATTTGATTAGGTCAGAATAATAAGCCTGACGATATTGTAGCCATCATAAAATCTTCACAGAATAATTGAAAATATAATTCTCAATCTTTTTGTTGACTCTACACTTCTCACACATGCAATAGGTTATAATATTTATCACTTTATTTTCAAGGTAGATGAACACAATGAAGTTCCCCATAAAAGCAAGTGAGAACTTTAGAGAGTGTTGAGTGCGTGTCATTTAATTTCTCCCTTCATCAGCTCCCCCATATAACTGTTTACATTTCACTGATGTTGTTGCAGTTCTGTTAATGTACCTCAAGAATGAAAACAAAACACTTATTGTCAATGTAAATACTCAAATTCAATTTTCCCAGGTAATAGTGACTTACAGAAGGAACAAGAAACACACACTTAAGGGTTATAGTAGTAACCCTTAAGAAGATGTTAAATATTTTATCTGAATCCCTTATACATCAAAAAGTATGATTGCATGACTCACAATAAAACATTTTAAAAAACAGGTGTTTTAATTTACAAATTCTATGGTGTAAGCAATGTCTGATTTACCTTGGTGTTCTGAACCTAATAGCTTCATCTCATCTTGGCAACTGAGCACCTTTCTTTTACCTATTCTTCCTTGTCCCCTGTACTCCAATTCATGACATTTCTTTGAGGGCAAAAATTAAACAACTTAAATTGAATTAATTTAAGCCTCAAACATTTATTTAGTTCAGACATTTATTTAATCCAGATCCTGGAGTTTATACTGATATAAATGAAGTTTAGAAATTTCATCTGTCAAAAAAGATATGCAAAATCAAAATTTTAGGAACTATGCTCATCATAGCCTCAGGAAATGGATGTGGGTTTTGTTTGTTTAATTTAATAATTTGCTTAAATTATTAACTTAACTGCAGATAAATAGGAGGCAAGTTAAAACTTCCAGATCCTATTAATAGAATACCAGTTCATGTATTATTTTTATGTACTGTCAGTTACATGCATCTGATGTAATCTCAAATTGTATTAGTCAGGGTTCTCTAGGGAAATGGAACTGACAGGAGATATCTGTAAATATTATGACATTTATAAAATTGTCTCACGCAACTCTGGGGATGAGTAACTCAAAATTCCATAGGACCAGCTGCAAGTCAGGTACTCTGATAAAGGTCCTTGATAAATTCCCCAGGAGAAGCTGGCTAATTGAAATAGAGATGGAAATTTTCTCTTCTGACTGCTGAAATCATCACTTCTTTAAAGGTCTTCAACTAATTGGATGAGACATCTCTCATTGCTGAAGGCAAACTCCTCCAGATGTAATCAGCCATAAATGCAATCAATTTACTAATGATTTAAGTCCATGAGATGTCCTTACACTAACAATTAGACCAGTGCTTGCTTGACCAAATTCCCAGATATCTTTACCTGGCCAAGTTGACACATAAAACTCACCATGATACAAAGATATGTAACTTTCCTTCACCCTCCTAAGTTGCAATGAGTACTTTGGCATTATCTTCTAGATAAAACAATGAGTACTTTGGCATTATCTTCTAGATAAAACATATAGTAATTAAAAATGTTGATTTGGTGCCATAGAGACTTAGCTTTTGGAATTGTATATTCATCAGTCATTAATTCTACATCCTTGGGTAAGTAAAGATTTCTGATTTTTCATTTCCTCACTTGTAAAATCAGAATATTCATATCTATATCACAGAGTTGTTTAATGATTAAATGAGAGAATGAGAGCGGAGATCCTGCCTCATAGTAAGGACTCCACGAATGGCAGCTATTTGTGTTTTAATTATATTTACTATCACCACAGAGTTTTTCCAGAGGGGTAAATTAAAGAAAACAAATAGGTATACAACAACAATCAAATGCCAATTATAGTAGAAAATGCACCTAACTGAAAGAAGAATGAGTGCTAGTTCTGCCTCCAACAAGAATTTACAGGCTCATCCATTGACTCTGGACAAATTGATCAAACTGGGCATTTAGAGGTGGTAGTTGTGTTTCTTTATTTGTACTATGGGACGATGATATTGGAGGCCCCAATACAGTTGATTGTGAGGATGAAGTGATATAAAGTGAGATAATGTGTGAAGTTATATTGAGAACTATTATCATCTACTATATTTAGTCTCATGTTGAGTAGAATGATTAGAATTGTGAAACCAGTTATGTTTGCAGTGTTTTTTTATTATTATGAAATGGTGGACATACAGGAAAGAACATATGGAAAACACAAAGTTTTAAAGTGCAATAATAAAATTACGAAACCACTCAATCAGAAAAATACAACATTACTATCATTGTTTCCTTTATGCTCTGTCATACCCTCCTACCTTGCATCCAGAAATAACAGTCAGCACAATTTTGTGCTTATCATTATCTTGTCCATATCTTTATTATTCAGATAGCTATATTTTAAAAAGTGAATAGAAATGACATTAGACTCTGCATATTCTTTTGTTACTTGTTTTCTGTTTTTAAATTGCTTTATTGAGATACAATTCACATACTATAAAATTAACCATTTAAAGTATGCAAGTCAATTTTGTCTGGGGTGGGGGGAGATACCAGGGATTGAACCCAGGACCTTGTACATGAAAAGTAGGTGCTCAACCGCTGAGCTACATCCACTCCCCAGTGAAAGTTGTTCTTTTTTGTTTTTTGTTTGTTTGTTAGGAGGTACCAGGCGTTGAACCTGGGACCTCACACGTGGGAACAGTTGCTCAACCACTAAGCTACATCTGCTCCCAGTGTTTTTAAAGTATATTCACAGAGTTGTACAGCCATTAACATGAGCATTTTAACCACCCCCAAAAGAAACCCCATACCCGTTAGCAGTTACTACTCATTCCTGCTCACCTCCCCAAACTGCAGCCATATGTAAACACTAATCTACATTCTGTGTGATTTTCTTTTTACTCTTCATTATGCTCCTGAGATTTATCCATGCTGATGCAAGCAACTTTAATTTATTTACACTGTAGATTTTTTTTTTTTCTCTATCATCCATTGGAGAGATGTATTAAAAATCTGTACCTATGATGTTTGATTTTTAATTTTGAAGCTATGCTAGTAAGGATGTACACATTTTTTTTGGTTACATATCCCCCCCTTTCTGCTTGCTCTTGCTGTGTTCATTTTTTTTGTGTTCTTCTGTGTCTGCTCTGTCTTCCCCCGTTTCGGCGACACGCCGAGTCAGCTCACTGCACAGGCAGCTCTGCTCCGTTTGCGGGTGGCTTTTTACTTCCGTTCCCAGGTGGCTCTGCTCCATTCACGGGCGGCTTGCCCTGCCCATGGCAGCTTTGCCCTGACTGTGGCGGCTTTTTGCCCTGCCCTTGGTGGCTCTGCCCTGCCCACGGCTGCTTGCTGTTCTCAAGGTGGTCTGCCTTCCCGGAGAGGCCCCCGGGAACCAAACCCCGGGCCTCCCATGTGGTGAACCGGTGCCCTATCCACTGGGCTATGGCCGGCCCCCGATGTATACATTTAGAAGGGCAAGATTCCTGGTGATATAAATTTTTTTCTTATAATGATATATATCTTTTGAAGTACATTTTTTGCCTTAAATTCCCTGTTAATAAGCCTTCGTAGTGCTATACCAAGTTTCTTTTGATTAACTGTTATTGGTATATAATTTTTTCATCCTTTTGTGATTTAGGTGTATTCTAAAGATCATATTGGCTGTTTTTAAAAACATTTTTGAAATAAAAATTTTTCTTCTTAAAGAATTTCAGAGTAGGATTTAATCATTTTTAAGTATAAACATAAAGGTGTGTGGATTTGCAAATATTTATCTTCAGTTTTCTATATTGGCCTATGTTGGTTAAAGCAGTCAATAGGCAAAATAGTAAAAAGGGCTTATTCTTTAGGGTGGTTGATGTACTTGCTTTTACTGAGAGTATTTTTATATCTCAGCAAAAGCCAGGATCTAATCAATGGAGAGCTAATGGTATTAGTTTAGTTAATTCATTTCCCAATTTAATCTCTGAATGGAAATCCTGAATATAAATGTTGTGCAAACTGAAAGCAACACTTTCTCTAACAGGTCTTGTAGACCTGGGAATGGAACCATGAAAAAACTTTAAGCGGTCTAGAGAACTTTTTAGAGACAAAATGTGTTGGTACTAGAAGCCATTTTAAAAAAATAATAAATGTTATTTTAAGCGACTGTTTCCACATTTCTGAACAAAACTGAGTTTGAGCAAACAAAATAGAAAACTTTAGAAAGGAAGCTAGAATATGTGCTCTTGGACAGAACTTGATTAAGAATCATTTCTTCAAGGAATATGAGTCCAAATTACTTCACTCACTACTTATTGCCAGGTAAGAAAATATTCTAGAGTCAGACAGACCTGGGCTAGATCCCGGAACCATCTTTTATGGCTCTTTGGCCAAGGTATTAACATCTCTGGTTTCTTTTCCACATCTGTATAATGGAGGCTATAGCAGCCCTAGCCTCAACTGTTTCACATTCTTATTTTCTGACTAAGTTGTTATTTCATTATTATTTTATTACTAAAACGTATTGAATAGTAACTCTCTACCAGGCATATTACTAAGTGCAAATTTATGAGGCATGGGCCATTATTACCCCCACTATTCAGATGAGGAAACAGTCAGGATTGGAAACCTACTTTGTCAAATTTCTTAAAAGCTATGCCAACTGTCTCATAGTATTTATTCTGGTTTTCTTCCTACTGCCATGAACTCTTTATATCTCTTCCACCTGCTAAATATAGGCATTCCCTAAAATTCCTGTCCTTAGTCCTCTTTCTCCTTGTTTTATAATCCCATCTACATCCGTGACTTCAGCATTCACTTTTACCAGTTCTTAAATTTACATCTCTAGCCCTGAGGATACTCCGGCATTTCAGATTCTTTTTTCCAACTACCTATTGAATATGACCACCTTCATCTCTTCACACTTCAAACTCATTATGTCAGAACCTAGACTCTTTCTTCACAAAACTGCTCCTTCTTCTGGTTCTGAAATAACTATTCTCCTAGTTTCTTGACTTAGAACCTTAAGACACATCTTCTATCTGTTCTTTCTTTAGATTAACATTCAGCCAGTTACGAGCCCTCTGTTATATCTGCCCCTGAGGTGTCTTTCCCATTTCTCCTCAGCTTTCTAGTTCTTCTGCATCAGTCCTGGATCATACCAAAATTACCTGCACTATCTTCAGCAGCTCCTGATTGATCTCACCCCTTTAATAGCTTCTCTTCTTCTAATTCAATGCATACATAAGCTCGAGGCAGAATTTTCCTAAAGCCTATCTCTTGTAATTTACATACAAACAAAAAAACCAAAAGCAACTCCCTAAAATTATATGGTCCTATTACCTATCTACCAAGGGCTCTTAGACTTCAAGACTATCAAGTCTTCTGAGGGGTCTTCTAGGCAGTCAAGACTGTCCATATTTGATGCAAGCTGACCTTTCCATGTTTGCCTTCCTTATAAAAGTAGCCTACTCTGCTGTTAAGTAAGATTATTTCCAATTCTTTACCATACATATCTTGTGCTTTTAAAATGTGTCACATAATTTTCTTACTCTCCATTACTCTTTCTTACTTTCTCTATTTTCTAGCATCACCCAAATACAATATCTAACACTATTGCTTCCCAATTACAATTTATTTTCTGGAATATAATAGAGTCTACCTAATTTGCTTTGTGTAGATATGTCTTGTATCCTCTATTAAATTGTGATGGAGAAGAGATTTTAACCTTTAATGTGAACTCCTATTCAGCAGGCTCAATATCTTAATCTTTTCAAGAGCCAAATGTGACAGTATTGTTTTGATTTTACATATAAGGAAGTCCAGACAGGTAATAATCATTGATTTTTTGACTTCTACTTCAAAATTCTGATAAATTTAAATCTTAAGGCCACATTGTCACGTATTAAAAGAATAATGGCTCAGTAGATCTTGCCACAACAGACTTCTTTCCTATTTGGCTTTTCAAAATAGAGACATTTGCTGTGGTGAGGGTGAACTGTGATTTAAAATTCACCTATTTATTCTAATTTTCCCCAACACTGCTAAGGTCTGACTTCTTGCCCTTATGCATGACAGTTCTAAATTCAACAGGGAAGATATTTACAATTCTATATATATCATTTTGGTATTTTATTTTTTGTAAGAAAGAACTTTTACATGGCAGTTCATAGCTAACTTGAGTTTTTTAAATGCCAACAAGAGACTTAAAAAAGAGAATTATCTTAGAGAAAAGGCCAAGTTCCAAATTCAACGTTGAGAAAGATATAGAACTTTTAGGGGTTGTTGTGAAGAGTGAAGATGTTATTTGATAAAAGAACAGGGGACTCTGTTTATTTATTTATTGGCTTCTAGGAGAAGGGATAGGACAACCTTAGAATGAGAGAGAGGGAAAGCAAGAGAGAGAGGGAGAAAATGTGTGTGAATGTGTGTCTATGTATCATATCTTTGGTTCTATATTTTCTTTATGCTCTACATATTCTATTATGTGAGTTGTGTGAGTAACTTTCTGGAACATTAGGCAATGCATTGGAATCAAAATAGATACTCCTTAGATATCGCAATTTCCATGTACTCTTAGTAAATTGTGAAGACTGGAGGTATCTGATTGCATCTTATCCAATAAACATCCTAGAGGTGGAGCACATATCAACTGGAAGATTAGGCTGGATGTTGTTATTTTAGATTACATTATTTTTTTTTTGGGGGGGGATGTTATTTCAGCTGATACAACTTTTAGGCGGATTGCAAACTGGCATTATAAATCTGGAAAAAAAGGTGGGATTTGCTGAAAAAGATCTTTTTCCTTCCTGAATTTTATTCTTGAACTCACATAGAAAAAAGGAAAGCACATGAAAAAAATATGACTCTTTAACATTTTGCCAAAACACCCAGTGTCTTTCTTTTGGTGTTCTATTATAAATATATGTGTGTATGTGTGTGTGCGCGTGTGCATTACCCACGTTATTACTTAAGATCCAAGCTGGAAATAGATGATACATTCAAATGCAATAATTGATAAGAATTTAATGGAGGAACTATTTATGAAATTGTTAGTAAGTAGTATTAATATCTCTAGGCCTAATGAGAGAAGGAGAGGTCGAAGGAGAGGGAGTGGCACCTGAAAAAAGTTGAATTTGCAGTAGAGGTAACTTTGGTAGAAGAAATCGGTGGCTATCTTCTTGAGGACTGTTTTGGTCAGCCACAGGCGTGCCTTTTGAAATATACCAAAGATTGGTCGGTCTTTATAAAGGGTATTTATTTGGGGTAGAAGCTTACAGTTACCAGGCCACAAAGCATAAATTTCTTCCCATACCAGAGTCCATGCCCTGGAGCAAGATGGCTGCCGACGTCTCCAGGGTTCAGGCTTCCAGGTTCCTT
>PVKH010042801.1:0-10801 GCA_004027955.1 Chaetophractus vellerosus | reverse complement strand
AGAAAGGGGGGGGGGAAATATGTAATAATAATATAAAAAAATACATGGAACTGGCTGTAGCTCAATTGGTGGGGCTCCTGTTTACCACATGGGAGGCCACAGGTTCGGGTCCCTGGGCCTTCTGGGGAAGGCAAGCCGCTGCACGGTGAGCTGACTCAGCGGGATGACGCAGCAGGGAGAGACAAGCAGACACAGAGAAATGCAAAGCAAATGAACACAGCAAGCACAAGCAGCAAGGGGGGGATATATAAATAAATAAAAATAAATATTTAAAAAGAAAAAAATACATCAAAACCAAAAAAAAAAAGTTCTCATTAAGAAACTTTCCTCTGTTTTTGTTTTTAGAAGGTACCAGAGATTGAACCCAGGACCTCGTACACACAAAGCAGTTGCTGGACCCGCTCCCCTAAGAAACTCCTGATATTGACCACCGGTTGAAATGAGAATACCTCGGACACACTGAATTAAATAAAATAGGTTACTGCAACTTATTCCACCTGTTTCCTTTTTAACGTGGCTGCTGGCAAAATGTGAGCACTTACAAGCGTGGCCTGCCGCTGCGGCTACACGGGCAGGTTTCTGCTGGCGATCGCGAGAGGCTGATCTAGGAAAGGGGTCGAGTTGGCTCAAGGCAGAGCTGACAGAGAAGGAAGCAGAGACCCCCAGGACAGAGTCCCACAGCCACAGGGCAGACCCTTCCTCATCACAGCAGCCTCAGAGGGCAGCTCCTCAATCCTGTTCACATGGCCTGCCTCCACAACCTCTCAGGATTAACCCACGTTCCAGAACCAACTCTCACTATACAAAAGGACCCTGCAGGCCCTACAGCGCAGGGCGGAGGACCCAGCTCCTGGACCCAGCTGCACCCGAGCTGGTCGCCTCTGACTTGGTCACACAGGCTGTACGTTCTCTTTCCCACTTAGGCTGGCCGGCCTAGCGCATCTGTCCTGAGGGTGGAAAACCAGAGTGGGGGACCTGCCAGAGGGGAGCAGGTGCCGACACTGCAGGGGCCGGCAGCCAACACGTACCTTGTCTGTCCGTGCACACCGCTGGAAGGACATTTTTCTCATGTCTTCGCCGTGGTTTTCAGGGATACAGCCTGACTGAACAAGGGCCGACACCAAGTCATCTTCAATGGTCTTGAACTGCGAGGACCTGATGTTCCTCTGAAAAGACAGCAGGACATCTTTCCACCTGCTCCACCCATAGGAGAGGGGCCCCGGTGCCTGGTGACCACGCTTGTCGCCATGGGAATCTGTGATCACTCCGCCTGCGGTGTGCACCTGCAGAAGCTGCCGGCGGTGAGGCCACAGCACCTGGAGCTGCCCCCACCGGGACGCCAGGGGAACCAGCAGTCTGTGCCACCTTGGTCCACAGCCACAGGGCAGACCCTTCCTCATCACAGCAGCCTCAGAGGGCAGCTCCTCAATCCTGTTCACATGGCCTGCCTCCACACCTCTCAGGATTAACCCCCGTTCCAGAACCAACTCTCACTATACAAAAGGACCCTGCAGGCCCTACAGCGCAGGGCGGAGGGCACGGGCCGCGGGGAGAGGCCGTGGTCCACGCCAAGGCAAGTGCAGAAGCCGGGGCTCCCGCTGCGCTAATGAAGGGAGAATTATCACCCCTGAGAAAAAGCCGCACCCGCGGGCACGTGCTGCTGCGGGACAAGGGCGGCAGGAACGGCGCAATCACGACGCCCGGCCCGCCCGCACCTGCCCGCACCGCCCGGCCCGCCCGCACCTGCATGCCGTAGTAGCCCTTGCCCGAGTAGGCCAGGAGCAGCACCACCTTCCTCTTGGGCAGCTTCCCGCCGCGCCGCTGGGCCTCCTCGCCGGCCTTCAGCCTCTTGGCCGGGCGCGCCGCCTCCTCCCAGCCGCCGCCTCGGGGCTGCGGGCGCCTCGCGGGCGGGCAGGGCCGCGCGTCCTCCGCCATGGGCGCCGAGCTGCAGGGAGCGCGCGGGCGCTGAGCGCGGGGCGCCCCGAGGCCGCAGCCGCCCCGCGGGGCCCGGGCCGCCGCCCGCAGGCCGAGCGCGCCCATGCGCGAGACCCCGCCGCCGCCCCCCGCGCCCACCGCCGCCCGCCGCCCGCCGGGGTCCCCGCGCCCCGCGCCCCGCGCCGGCCTCACTCACGGGTGCGCGCACGCAGCCGAACGGCCACGTGGGCCCCGGCGGGCGCGAGCGCGACGGCGGCTGAGTGGGGACAAAACCCTCCGGGGCGGAGCCGGGCGCAGCCCTCACCCCTGACCCCAGGCCGGCGCTTGGGCTGCGCTGACCCGGGCCGGTCCCTGCGCCCAAGGCCAAATAGAGGGGAGGTTCGATGGGGCCCGTGTCCTGAAAAGTGAAACCATGTCATTAAACGTTGAGATTACCAACAGCCCCTAAGAGTTCTATGGCTATTCTATCCCACCGTGAGAAGCAAGTACCGTTTTTATCCCCCTGTAACTGAAAAGGAAACAGGAACAGAGAGGTCAAGCCTCTAGCCCTAAGTCACACAGCACGCAGAATGCCCAGCTTGTCTCTTTCTGTTTCCCGCCTGCTGGCTGGGCAGCCTGCAGGCCTTTAGTGTCACAAACCAGTTAGGAGGACAATGGAACCACTTCCAAAGTCCTTGCTGGGTGCAGGGCTGTGCTGCTCACCTGACACGTTTCAACCATTTCAGTCCTCACTAGGCCTTCACTGAAGCACCTTTAGCATCCCATCTTATAAATGTGGCGCCGAGGCCCGGGGACGCAGAAGAGACGGCATTCAATCCAGACAGGCTGTCCAGCTCCACCAGCCTTTTCTGCCAAGTTTTTACTTGTTTAAGCAAGGTTACTATTAAAAACAAACCAGGGGGCTGGCCGTGGCCCAGTGGATAGGGCGCCGGTTCACCACATGGGGGGCCCCGGGTTCGGTTCCCGGGGACCTCTCCGGGCAGGCAGACAGCCTTGAGAACAGCAAGCCACCGTGGGCGGGCAGAGCCGCCATGGGCAGGGCAAAGCCACCATGGGCAGGGCAAGCTGCCCAGGAATGGAAGCAAAAGCCGCCCACGAACAGAACAGAGCTGCCTGCGCAGTGGGCTGACTCGGTGCGTCGCCGCAGCAGGGGGAGACAGAGCAGACACAGGGGAACACAAGAAAAGGTGAACACAGCAAGAGCAAGCAGAGAGGGGGGGATATGTAACAAAAAAAGAAAAAACCAGTAGCATTGGAAGCATATGTGGCTCAAGCAATTGAGCTCCCACCTACCACATGGGAGGTCCGTGGTTCGGCTCCCAGTGCCTCCTAAAGAAGACAAGCAAGATAGCAAGGTGACACCATGGGCTGGCGCAGCAAGCAGACACAACAAGAGACACAGGGAGGAAAACATAATGAAAGACATAAAGCAGGGAGTCGATGTGGCTCAAGTGATTGGGCACCTCCCTCCCACATGGGAGGTCCTGGATTCGGTTCCCGGTGCCTCCTAAGGAAGACGAGCACACAACAGACAGACACAGCAAGTGTAAACAATGAGGGGGTGGGGAGAAACAAATAAATTAAATGAATCTTTTAAAAAAATAAATAAATAACAAACCCTGCTGCCTGCTATCAAAATCATTTCAGAACAAAAGATGGACCTTTAAACTTTTTTTTTAAGATTTATTTTATTTATTTCTTCCCCCTCCCCCATTGTTTGTGTTCACTGTTTGCGCTCTGTTTGCTTCTCTTTAGGAGGCACTGGGAACCAAATGCAGGACCTCCAATGTGGGAGGGAGGCACCCAATCACTAAAGCCACCTCCACTCCCCACTTGTCGTGTCTCTCGTTGTGTTTCCTTGCTGTGTCTCTTCGTTGCATCACCTCACTGCATCATCTTGTTACGTCATCTCACGATGCCAGCCCATTGTCAGCTCACTGTCTTGCTCGTCCTTAGGAGGCACGAGACACTGAACTCCCATGTGATAGGCAGGCGCCCAACTACTTGAGCCACATCCGCGTCCCTGGAATTGTTTAAATCTCATGAAAACGCCACTATATTTTTCTCATTTTGCCAAAGACTAAGGAAAACCCTCTCATGACCGGCCATGAGCCCTGGGCCAGCACTCCATAGCAGCTGGTGAGGAGGCCGCTGCCCCTCCTCTCCGGCTGCACCCTCCTCTTCATCTGACTGCCACGCTCACCCGTGGCCCTCAGCCGGCGGCCCACTTTGAACTCGTTTCGGTCATAGAGACGAGGTCTAACCTGATAGGACCCAGCAGCAAGCACAGGCCTCTCCTTGGTTGGACGAAGCCACAGAAACCAACTTTGGGTCCAGGGCAGATCAGGAAAACTTGCTTTTAATCTCCCGAGGTCTCCATAAACAACCACCACTACCCGGGGGACTTCGGATGACAGGAGTTTTTCTCTCCCAGTGCTGGAGGCAGGAAGCCCCAGTCCAGGGGTGGGCGGGGCGTGGCCTCTGGGGGCTCCAGGAGAGGGCTTCAGCCTCTCCCAGCTCTGGGTGCAGCTGGCCAGCTTCTGGCCCTGCGGCTTGTGGCCGCGCCGTCCTGCCTCCTCCACCTTCACGTGGCCTCTGCCCAGTGTCTCCTCCGTGCCTCCCAGTGTCCCCTTCTCCTACCGGATTCTGGCACACCCTAATCCATCCCAGCCTCTTCCTAACTGACCCCATCTTCAGAGACCCTATTTCTCAGGTCTGGGAGTGAGGCTGGGACATTTCTTCTAGGGGACACAGTTCAGCCCCTCACGCTTGCCCTTACGTGGCCTGCATTGGAGGCATCGCAAACTTACACGCGGACGGTGGAGTTGGAAAAGACAGAGGCCAGGTCTAGACGTGTGTCTGCGAGGCCCCTTCCCAGCCGCAGACTGGCAGGAGGGCTCCCGGCCGGCTATGAGGCTGGCACTTCCTGAAAGAGGGGTACAAAATCCATCTGCTCGGGGCCTGCTAGCTCCCCTCAGCGCCAGTGGTGTTTGCATCGTCATGGTTTCACGGCTGGGACCAGCTCAGCCTACCAGGCAGGCTGCAGGTGTGCAGGACCGCGGCAGTCACAGGCTGCCAGGAGGAGGGTCCTGGAGGCCGAGGGAGAAGAGGGCTGGAGCCTGCCCCACTGGCAGCAGGACTTTCCATCTCCTTCCAGAAGCTGGGAGTAGAGCAGAGAACAGGACAAAGTCCCCTGCCCTTGGGAGGGGCAGATAATAAACAAATCAGCGAAAGAAGCGAAGCAGGAGGGAGGGGAGGAGCCTGGGAGGGGGAGGCTGCCCTTTTACGGCTGCGCTGGTGGGGCTGCCCTGACCATTGTGGGGAAGAGTGCAGCTAGAAGGCCCCGGGGCAACCTAATTATCTGCAAGGTATAAATCACACTAGCGCACCGCAAATAAAATATGCTGTATTCTCCTACCTTGAGAATATATTTTCATAAGTTGGAAAGCAAGGGACCAGATTAGAATTCTCAGGTTCTTGGAGATGCAAAACGGGGGGCAGGTGGGGCGAGGCCACCAGGTGCCCGACCTGCGGCGGCCTCAGCCTCCCTCGCCAGGCAGTGTCCACGCACAGGGCTGGGGACCCAGCCTGCACGTCCAAGCTCAGCCCCTGCCCCTCTGCAGGAGTGACCCCGGCGGGGGCGTTGGGGCCGGGCACCCCCCGCCCTGGGAAGGGCCTGGCCGTGGGAGGCTCGGACAGCAGCGCCGTGACGTGGTGCCTCTCGGCAGAAGCTCGGCGCGGTGAGACGGGCAGCGGCGCTGTTCGAGGGCCCTGGGTGCCGTGAAACAGCACCCGTTGACCTCGCGGTTTGGGAGGTCAGGAGTCCGACATGGGTGTCCCTGGACTGAAATGAAGGTGTCCGCAGCTGGCTCCTTCCGGAGGCGCCAGGGAGCGCCCGTCGGCGGCCTGGCCGGGCTTCTGACCCAGACCCTCCTGCCCCCGACGGGCCTGTGATGACAGCCTCGTGGAGGCCAGGCGTGGACGTCTTCGGGGGCACGGGCGTGGCTTTGGCGGGCCCAAGGCCCTGAGGCAGGCGCGAGCCGCCCGCAGGCTGCAGTTAGGCCGCCGCTGCCCCAGAGGGGCTTCTCCTTCCGCCGCGTGAGGAGTGGGGTGGGAGGGAGAGCAGCTCCCGGGTGGGGGTGGGCTTGGCCAGGGCTGGGGTGTGGGAGAGAGGAAAGGCCTCCTACCAGGGGCTCAGGCCACCGAGCACGAGGCAGCTGCGGGCCCTTCGCAGGGACCCCCCTTCCTCTCCCCAAACCAGGAAATTCAGGTGCTCGAGGCTGTGCCGCCGTTACAGCCTCCTGGGCCGTACCCGTGGCGAGGAGCGGGGTCCTGTGGCGTCCGGGAGGCTCCGTCGCCTGAGCCTGTGAAGTCCTCTGCGCTGGGCCAGCCGGGTCCACTCACCCGGAGGCTCGCCTGCCCTCTGCTCTGCCAGCGCCCCGGGCAGACACCCCTGCCAGGAGGGGCCTCAGCAGGGACCCCCGAGGCCTCTGAGGGCAAAGGAGCCAGGAGAAACCTGACAGAAAGGGGGACCGTTTGCGTCGTGAAAGGGACACAGGTCATAGTATCTAAAATACTAAGGAATTCCCGCTCATGGCCAAGAAAAGGAAAGCAGCCCAGTGGCGGGTGGGAAAGCATGGGAAGCAGCAAGTCAAGAGGAACCCCAGAGGGCCCCTGGGGCCCCCGTGCCTCCCCGGCACCCCGCCATGGGCCTGGGTGCCCGCTCCGGCGAGTTCTGAATCTCCCCGTTTGGGAAGAGGGCGCTTCCAGCTCTGCTCCGCCCAGAGGCAGGGCTGCCCGCGCCGCGGAGAGAGGCTTCCAGGCTTCCGATCTCTCTCTATCCCAAGCGGGCAAGCGCTCCCTGCGGCTCAGCCACCCTTCGTGCTGGAGTTCCCCTGTTCAAATCCCCTCTGCAGGCCAGACCTGCGGGAAGGGAGCCGCCGTGGCCAGCTGGCTCCCCTCTCTGGCCCCCTCTGGGCCGTGCTGTCTGGCAGTGGTGGGAGGCGTGGCTGCTGGCTGCTGGCACCCCGCGGCGGCGCACCCCAGTGCTCTCCACCTCGCGGGACCTGCGGATCCGGGGTCTGGCTGCAGTCGAGGCGGCAGGTGGGGCCGTGGCCTCCCCGGAAGGCCGACGGGCAGGACCCGTTCACACGCTTCGCCGTCCCTCGCCGGGCGCTGGCTGCAGACCTCCCTCGGCCCCACCGGTGGGCGCCGGGCCAGCCCACATCGGAGCAAGCGGGCAAGAGGGTGCGGCGGGAGAAGGCCTCCCAGAAGGCACTTCCTCCCGGTAGAAGCACGTCGCCCCGTCCAGCCGACGCTCGAGGGGAGGGGGTTGCCCGAGCGTGCGTGGCGAGATGGAGGGGCTGCTTGGGGGTCCGCTGAGCGTGCAGGGCAGGAACCGACGGAGCCGCAGCGCATCCAGCCTCAGCGCGCTACGTGGGTGCGGGGCGCTAAAGGGGGAGAAGGGTCTAGACTGGACAGGGCAGCGGGGCCAGGGCGGGTTGCCCACCACAGCGGGACGGGACGCAGCTGCCCGCCTAACCGATCCCGCCAGCAAGTCTGCGTTGAGCTCGGACAGGGCAGGGCTAGCGGCCAGAGGGGCAGACACCCCCGTTTGGGCCGGCGACGGCAGCACGGCACCCTCTTCCCGGCCGTGCGAAGGCGGCGGCTGGCTTAGGTCCCCGGGCTGCGTTCGGGGCAGGACGGGCGCAGCGAGCCCCACGGGAGCAGCTCCAGGGACCCAGCAGGTGCTCCAGGTGTGTGAGCAGCGAATGTACGCGTGCACAGCCCTGAAGGTGGGGATGTTTGTCACACAGCTACCTGTTCAGTAGAAACCCTCACATACCCTGCCACACGGCGCGGCAGCGTCTGACAGAGCTCGGCCCGGCGGCCAGTGTGGCTGTGGCTGAGCACCGAGTCCCCCCAAAAAACAAAAACATACCGCCACGTGGCCCAAAACTGCTCTTCAACACTTACCGTGTCCAAACCTGAAAGCGAGGGTCCCGGCAGCTTCACCTGGAGACGCAGGTGGCCCCAGCCGCGGGGGGGACCCCAGGCCCAGTGGCATGCGGAGCCTCGGGCGTGACTACCGTGGAAAGCGAGGGAGTCCTGGGACGGGGGCGCCTCTGCACGGGGCTCCCAGGCCACCTGCGCCCTTGAGGTGACCAAGGCCCGGGGCGGCCGTGCCCGTGTCCTGAAGGTGCGCCGAGGGCAGTGGCGCCTCCGTGGGACCCCGTGAGGGGACGTCCGTGTCAGCTTCAAAGCCAGGGCCCCTGCACACTGGACATTACGGCCCATCACCCACCGGTGTCGGCTCAGCCGCGGTGACAAAGGCGCTTCCAGGGCAAGACAGGGCTGACGGAGGCGAGGCTGGGCCTGTGGGGACCGTTTCTCACGCAAGTTTTCTGTAAACCTCAACCTGCTCTGTGTCTATTAAAAAAGCGTCAGTGTTGCCTTAAAGCATCGCTGGTCTGGATATCTGAGCTCTTGCTGCCCCTAACTTTGCCCCCGAGGGGACGTTTCGCTCTCCTCACCCCTGCCGTGGCCTGCTGGGGGGCGTGTGTAAGTCAGGCGCACCCCCTGCCTTCATGGAGAGCAAGGTGGTGATTTTACAGCATTGCTCCTTATAATTCTGAGTTTTAAAAAGCATTTTTTAAAATCCCCTAATCCGTAGGCCCTGTCTTAGCACTTGCTTTAGGAATATACCAGGAGTCTCCTAAAAGCCTCTCGGCCCCTTCTCCCAGCCCCAGCGGGGCGGGCTCGGCCGTGGGCAGCGCCCACTCAGGGCCACTCGCTGCCTCGGCCGCGGCCCACAGCTTCCCCTCGTCCTGGGCATGGCGCTTCCTGTCTGCAGGGAAACACAGGAGGCTAAATTGGGAACGGGCCGCCTGGGACGCCCGTTCCAGGTCCCCGCCCTCCACTTCCTCTAAAAGGCTACCTTTCCATGGACTTTGGTATTTAAAACAAATTGGTGCTTTTTAAAAATGATTTAACGTGTTTTTTTTTTAACTTAGAAAACAACAGCGTTCAGAAAACGCAAGCCCTACAGCTCAACAACAAAAAAACAAACAACCGGTTTGGAAAATGGGCCAAGGACCTGAACAGACTTGTCTTCGAAGGAGTCCAGGCAGGGCCACGAGGGCCGCGAGCACATGAAACGTCCTGCGGAAGGGCCAGCAGCGGCTGGCGAGGGCAGTAGCGTGGCAGCTCGGGGCCACACGAGGACCTGCCCCAGGCCCGCACCCCAGCCCCGCGCTGCAGCCCAGGAGGCCGGAAGCAGGCGTCCTCAGGTGGCAAAGCACCTGCCCGCCCCTCAGCCGGCGAGAGACCTGCCACGGCACGAGGGAGCGTCCAGGTGAGTGGAGAAAGGGAAGGACGTGAGAACGTGAAGGCCAGGACCGACATCACCAGCAAGACAGCACAACAATTCCAAAGGTTTATTTCCTTAAAGTGGTGTTACACAACTCAAAGCAAAAGGGAAAATCTCACAAGGTCTGTGTCTAGAAGGGCCCCGGCTGCACTGGAGAATGGCGCACTTGCGCACCAGGAGGCAGCATTCCCGGCACCAAGGGTGCCTGGAGCCGCCCGGACGCGGCAGCTGAGGAAGCAACGAGCAGGCGGGGGCAACAGGCCAGGCCCCCCCGCTGCCCCAGCACTGGGCGCCTGCGGTCCAGGCGACCGTGAAATAATAAATACAAGTGTCCTTTAACACGTAACGTGCAGTAAGGTAAACTCGGTCACCGGTGCAGCGACCAAACACAAAAGACGAGCCACGGGTTTTCTCCTTCCTACAAGTGCCAGCACAGCGGCGACGTTTCAAGTATTGAACAGAGAAAGGCATCCGTGCCTTTCGGGGAGCACTTCTGGCCCTTGCTGGGGCGCCGTGTGCTTCCAGAGCCTTCTGTGGCTCCTCGGGACAGACTCGAGCAAAGGCCCCGCCCCAGAACAAAGGCAGGCCCCTCCCGGCCCCCTCCGAGGCCTCAGCTGCTGCAGCTTTAGCTCAAACGAAATGAAAGCCTGGATGAGGTTTTGCATATATTCTTTTTAGTTGCACAAAATGAACAAACTCCCCTGCCGTGCATTCAGGTGGGGAGGGGCTGGCAGGAGGGCTGCCGGACAGGTGGACACAGACGCCAGTCCCCAGACTGCCGGCGCCCTGCTCTGCCCCCACCCGCCCCAAATCAGGGCTCCTCAGATACTCACAAGCCTTCCTCCAAGGAGCAAGCAAAGGGCTGCAGGGAACAGTGTGGGACTCAGGCGCGAGGGGCAGCGTCTGCCGCGGGCTGGAGGGGCAAGGGGCTCTATACCCCGTGCTCAAGACGGCGTTTCAATAGCGGCCATGTCTTTCCTCTTGGCGGCCACGGGGCTGCTTTCCTTCCAAGGACCAGACACCGTGCACGGCACGCGCCCTCTCCCGCTCGCAGAGGCGCTCGGGCTGTCTATGTGTACCACACGCGCGCTCGTACACGCCTGGACACGGTACACGCAACTCGCGGTGCAGGGAGCGAGGAGAGGAGGAAGGGAGGGCGTCCCCAGCAGCCCGGCGCTGCGTAAAGTGCTCCACTGACTGACAAGGCTGGGCGGGCCTGAGGGGGTCCCTGGAGAACGGTGGGGGCGGAGGCGCAGGCCTGCCGGGCTGGCTGCTGAGGAGACGCTTTGGCTTCGAGTGGGCAGCGTGGTCTGGAGGCTCCGGCCGCTGGGGGCAGACGTGGGGGAGAAGTCCTGCGGCTCCGGGGGGCTCCCCAGGTCCGGCTGACTGGCGCGCCCCTCGTCCAGCCCCGGAGCGCGGGGGCTCCTGCCTCCGCCCACAAGGGCGCGCGGGCTGCAGGCTCGTCAGGCGGGCGCGGCGGTCGTCAGGCACAGAGGC
>PVKH010042800.1:0-10790 GCA_004027955.1 Chaetophractus vellerosus | reverse complement strand
AGAGGGCCATTCCAATTCTATCACAAGGAATGGAATTTGAAGATTTCAAAGTCGTTTCAGCTCTCTATGCTTAAAAAACATTTATTGAATAAGAGAAATACTGCGTTCTGTTATTAGGAGAATTAAAAAGAATATTCAAAAATTTGAATCACAATGAAAATGTAAGTCCTCCCAAATTCTTGTCTCTAATTTATGTACAACCTTTGGCAAGTAACTTAAGTTCTGTGGCTTTGGTTTCCTCATCTGTCACGTGGAATGTATTTGATGAGCTTAAATGGCATCCGGTAGTTGAGGGCCGAGGGTGCCGCTGGCATCACGAGCTTTTCCTGTCTCTGTGAGAAACGGGTCTGATGTGGGGGCCGAAGCCACTGCTTAGGGGTTACCCCCCTTCGACAGCAACGTGTAAATCAAGAGAAAACACTTCTAAGTTCTACAATAACAAAGTTCTGGTTTCCCTCATAATTACTCTTATGCTTTTAAAAAATATCAAATAGTACGTTATCTTGATAATTATTGTTTTGATGATTTGGTGCCATTGTTTTGCTTTAACCTGTGTTCAGACTCCTATTGGGAGACCTGTATGGTGCCCGTGGGGGCGGAGATGAAGGGCAAGGTCTCATCAAATCTGTGCCAAGGGCAGGTATTTTTACAGATTGGTTTTACTGACTTAGATACTACCTATTAGATTATTTCTGCGTTGAGGCAGGTGTTGTAAACCATCAGACAGATGCAGTGCTTCACTGAATTCCTGGCACATACTTAGCTTCCCATTTATGTAGAATTTTTCTACCAAAGAATGTAGATATATCAAGGAATAATGCTAATATTTATGAAGTGCACATGTGATAATATTTATATACAGAAAAGTACATGGATGTTAATAAATCTTCAAATAAGGGTTACACAAATTTGGAAAAACTCTTCACTGCATAATAGCAGATAGTTTTGTTCTGCTTTTCCCTTTGTGTTGCATGTAGATTATTCTCCCAAGTTTTGTTAGTTTAAATACTCATTCTTTTCTTCCAGAGTAGGTTTTCTTATCTATTTGTATTAAAGTATAAAGTTATAAAAATTTAATTATGAAAATAAAACTATAGCTTGAAACATTTACCTTACTGTAAATGAACAAACTGGTGGAGAATCTGGAAAATAGTTGGATTCAGTTTCCAGTTTTAATATTATTATTATTTAACATTATGTAACACAAACATGAATTGACTTTGGGTCAAATCATGTTTTCTGAAATTAGCTGGAGTAAAAGCCTGCTACAAAATCGTTATGGGGAGTAAACTTAAGTGAACATTTTGCCTGGTCAGTGGGTAATAATCTTATTTCAGAATATGAAAGTTAGCAAGTGTTCTGCCATATAGATCTAGGCCTACTATATAAAGCTTTAACATGATCTGAGACTAATAGGAAAATATCTTCCAAAGTAAAATGAAATCTATTAGAACATATTTAAGGTGTTAAATCAGCAAAGAGCTTTCAAAAACATATTTATGGAATTAAATGCTGCATAGTAAAGCCAACATCTTCAGAGATTTAATGTTTAAGTTTGCCTGGTATTTTTAACATTTTCACATGTTATTCAAAAATAAGTCTCAGTAGTTTAGTAAGGTTTGAGAAGAAAAAGCTAATTTAGTTATAAAGTTATGCTGAGATGGAAAACATACTTTGATTTAATGTGAAAAATAGCCAGAAACCTTTTTAGTGTGTTTGTATAACAAAAATAACTGGTGCTATGAATTTCATTTTTGCCAAAATTGTGGCATTCATCAAGGAAGAGAATGGCGCATGAACCAACTTCTGTGTATGAATTTGTGTTCCAAATTGTGAGGAAACTACTTCAGTGATTTTTCTTTTTCCAGCTGAGATTTTTAAATTCTCTGTGATACTGTGCTATAAAAAACAAAAAACAAAAACAAACAAACAACTCTATGGCGATTGGCTTGAATTTGGAGAATTTAAGATATAATGTTAATTATATCTCCTTTTTAATCTGTATTGCATTTATTTAGATGATGCACTTATTATATTGACTTTACAATTTTTTGTACCTTTTATGGGAAAGGCAACCCCTACAGTTATGCCAAACAAATCACATGGACTACGGAATAAAGGTATTTTCCTGCTCTGATTTTCTAGTTGATGTTTTATAATTTCTGAGCAATGATGCAATAATTGCTAATGTCATGCAGTCCACTAAATTAGAATAATGAGCATTTTCACAGCTGCATGTCTTAAGGGCTGTTGTGACTTTCTTTGGTCCCCTTTGGACCCCTGGATTTTTTTTTTTTTAAACCATTTCTATTCATTTCCAAAGATTTGCAAACAACCATTTTACCAATTCTGCACAGATTACCCCTCAGCTTTCCATTCAACGGTAATTTTCAATTGTGAACTCTTGGTTCAGGATCTATGTTAATAATGCCTAAACATGTTCCTCAGTGTAGGACTTATTATAATTATAATGATGACAAAGCCACACGATGGCTGAGAAACACGTAGTGTTTACTGAACATTTTACCTCAAGTGTACGAATAACCCAGAGAACCACAACTGCGCATAGTAGGCACAGCAGTGACCACACAGGCTGCTCTCCCTAAGGAATGTTTTCTGTCCTGATTTAGAGGCTTTCTGCTTTCCACATCTGCTCAACTCTGCTCTGCCCCATACCGTTTCATCCCACCATCTCTATTGGGATTACCAACTCCCTGTAGCAAGGTATTTCTTCATTTATACAACTCTTATCGAGTGCCTGCCAGCTATCAGGAGCTGGCCGCGGCTTGAATGGAACGTGGTTCCCATGCTACTGAGCTCGTGGTCGGTGGGAGGAGATCCACTGGGGACCTGCTAATTGCACAGCCGAGACATAGTGCAGCAATGGAGCTGTGCGTAGGAACCGTGGGGAAGCAGGGGGCCAACAAGGAAGAGCTGGGGTGTCAGGAGAGAGGATCGCGGCAGCCACAGACACCCTAAGCAGCAAGAGGTAAAACAGAAAGATGACCTTCTGCTTCCTATTGAAGAAGTACATGTTTTTGAGCTTACAAATTGCTGCCCAAGGTAGCTTTATCAGAATATTAATAAAAAGACAAATGCAGGCAAAAAGCATAAACTAATTTCCTAGTGGAATAGCTGATAGGAAAGCAATTATTGCCAGTCTCCAGCATTTTACCTTTGAGACCATGTATCTACATCATATCTATTTTATGATAATATTGCTTTTGTGATACCTTAAGAAGGTACTTCATGGCTGCTTGTCTCAAAAAAGGAAGTCTTTATTAAAGCATTTACACAGCAAGGATGAAATGAAAATAGGAAGTTGCTTCCTTTTTCAGGTCATTGGGCAATTCGTCAAAGAAAACCCTTAAGGCCAAAATAGAGTAGAGTCTTTTTTACAAAAAGGTGTC
The DNA here is from genome assembly GCA_004027955.1 of Chaetophractus vellerosus. Lineage (NCBI taxonomy): Eukaryota > Metazoa > Chordata > Mammalia > Cingulata > Chlamyphoridae > Chaetophractus > Chaetophractus vellerosus. The sequence continues at coordinate 7,380 of PVKH010042800.1, read as the reverse complement.
TATGGAAAGTGTTAGTGTACGTGGGTGGATGGGCGACTTGGCTGCCTGCACAAAATAAGGGATGAACTGATACAATTATTGAGTTATTTTAAGCTTTAATAGTAGGTACTAATTTTAGTATTTTGAATACAAGTTTTCCAGCTTCTGAACTAATTGGGAAGTTACACCAGTTATTCAGTCCCTTATTTTGCGGGTATAAAAATCAGAAAACAAAACAAAACAAAGTACAAAACCTCTCCAAATCCAACCCTGGCTTTGGGTGGGAAAAGCAAACAAAAATCCTCCGCACAATGTTTCCCAAATACTGTTTTTGCCTGAATGATAGTCTACAGTACCAGAGGAGTTGTAGTTCAATATTTTGAAAATGTAAGCTTTGCATTAAATTATACACAGTTCTCTTGTCTGATATCTTACAACCACATAATCCTTCCGTTTTTTTATTTGATTCTTTACTATTATGTTATTATATTTTGGCCACATAAATTGTGCCATTCTTTAAAAGCTTGTTGTTTTGAACACTCCAATCTCTTGCACTGCTTTTGAAGAACATTTTCTATCTTCTATCCATGGAACTGTTTATCAAGTTCCATGCCTCTCTACCCCATTAGGCACTCCTTTCATACCTTCTTGTAGTGTTCTAGGTCCATCTATTTCCTTTGGTATTTTTTTAAAAAAAGATTTATTTTTTATTTTGTTACATATTCCCCGCCCCCCTTTCTGCTTGTTCTTGCTGTGTTCATTCTTGCGTTCTTCCGTGTCTGTTCATCCTGTCACCCGCCCTCCGTGTGATGACCCGCCGAGTCAGCTCACCGCGGGCGGCCTGCCTGCTCGCGGGGGCTTGCCCTGCCCGTGGGGGCTTTGCCCCGCCTGTGTTGGCTTGCCTTCTCAAGGCAGTCTGCCTGCTCGAGGAGGCCCCGGGAACCGAACTCGGGGCCTCCTATGTGGTAAACTGGCGCCCTACCAACTGGGCTACAGCCGGCCCCATTTGGTATTTTATTGACTTTAAAAAAATACTCCTAGTTTCTGCTGTCACTGCTTTAGCTATTTGAATTAAATCCTATTCTGCTATATTTTCTCCTGCATTTTTTCCCATGAAGATCACAAGACTTGAGTGTAGTAAATAACCCTTACAAGACCATAACTGAATGTGTCTCAGGTATTTTCCACCTTTGTCAATCTTTAATAATTAACAGCGACACATATATGTGTCACATATATTATAAGCAGGTTTAATTTTTTGAAAACATTGATTTTGATTAAAAGGGAATGCCCATTCAGTGTGTTTGCTGCTAAGTCGAAGGGGAGGGGCGGTTATAAACCCAATATTTGATGATTTAGAAAATTCCAAATAGAAAAGCAAATTAAATGGACAAGATGCCTAGACGCTAACAGATTTAGAATATCCAAATACCTGGTTAGAGATGCAAGTCTAGAGGGGAGCATGTTTCCAGGAAAAGAGATTGGGGAGCTCTGTCACACACGTGGCTGCTGGCTGAGCAGCTGATGTGCAGCTTCGAACTCAGTCCTCAGTGCTCACTGCCTTGGCGACCTCACCATACCACTCACCTCCATCTGTTCCCTTAGCTGTAAAATGTGAAAAAAAAAACCAAAAACAAAAAAATCTTCCTGATTGCAAGGATTAGACAAGGTAATGCTTGTGAAATGCTTAGCGAAATGCCTGGCAGAAGGAATCTCTCCTCGCCCGAAATCCCATAGCCCTTTTATGTTCCTCTTTTTGAACACTTAACGCTGTGTATCTTGTGGTTTAACTATTTCATATTCAATGTCAGCTCGCTAAAGGCAGGGTCTGCATCGGATTCATCTCTGTGCCTTCCATGTTTCCTAGTAGAGTAAATATTCTTGGGAATATTTGTGGAATGAATATATGAATGAAGCCCTGCTTAAATGTTTTTTTTTTTTAAATTGTTCCTGGTGGTAATATTAAGATTTGGTGTCTGATGTTGGCTGCTATTAATGCATGATCTGAACACAGAAGTTTGTTCTATCACAGATCTGAATGTCGTGAACAGAGCTCAGGAGGACGTTGGATGATTGCAGATGTAAGCTTTATGTTGTCTTAAACCTGGAATCCGGACATATCTGCAAAAACCTATGAGTGCCGTAGCCCAAATGTTGAGTCACAAATTGTCTATAGAATGGATCCATCAAGGGCTCCAAGTCTTTGTCAAGTTGACGCAGGAAGGTACATTAATTATCTACAAGTGAGGAGTAAATGTGGTCCAATGTCCTTTTCATAATAATGTGTCATTACCTGTTGGACTATTTTCAAATCTCATTTCAGTTCTTTGAAATTACTAGGGCTACCAACAAACCATCCACATATTGTCTTGTCCCTGAGTGCCCCAGAGGCTTAAAGAACCGTCTTTTGCTAGACCTTTGTTTCTAAGATGACCCATGTAGGCATTGTACATTTGTGTGTCCCACTTAAAGTTCTGGAAGCCTGGAAGAAATGTGCACTCGGCTTCTGTTGCTTGTGGTCCCAGACCGCATTCCATGTTTAAATGTCTGTTGATCGACTACATCTTGGTCCTAGCGTTTCCAATCTAAGCTTGGCCTCCAATAGTAATACTTTTATTTTATTTACTTACACGTTAATTATACTTAGTGTTGTTCAGTGCTTTTTTCCCCCAAAGGGGAAACTCAGATTAAAGTAAATTTAAGCCTGACTCAGATGTCAACTGTATCTTATTTTCTTTCATAGAATTAATGGCTCTGATACAATCCCAGATATTTTACCCCATATAGTTCAAAGTTGTCTTGGAGATGTGCAAACCAGTACAGCTTTGCATGCCTCCCATTTTACAGCCACTTTCTGTATAATTATAATCATCGAGTCTGTCTCCTCATTATTTCCCTGAGTTTACATTAGGATCTAGCAAGTCACTGTGTGAAAGGAAGATCAAGGACTTTTTTTTTTTTATTAGGAAGAGTGTAAGTAACATGCCCCAAACTCTGCCGAGAAGTTATTTCTGAACACTAGAAGAAAATCAATTCAGCGTAACTGCCGCAAGGGAAAGATTAGCATCTCAACCTTTTTGGTTGGGCCCTGCATTTGCCAAGTCTTGGCAATGAGCATCTGGTCTGCTGTGGTGAAAGCAAATTCTGGGCCATCCTGGTGCAGTCTCGAATGCTAATAATGTCAACATTTTGGTGATTTGGCCTAGAACAGCAGCTTTCTAACTCTCCAGCTGGTTCTCCTACCTTTCAGGGGAAGAAACCCATATTTTAAATCCAGTTCCTTGAATGAGTCTTCCTTGAAACATTTCAGTCTGAAGCAATCTGGTTTATGGGTTGAGTTGCAAGGGGACCATTTTTTTTCCCCATAAGAAAAATTTCAGATTTCTAAAGGGGCTCAACTGAACCTAAATGTGTTGGCTAAAGAGGTGGGAAGAACTTCTAAAAATAACTGGGAAGGACTTTTGGGGGTACGATCACATGGTTGGTGGGGCTTTGTTTCTATTTTGTTTTTTCTATTTCAATCGAAGAAAAATTAAGAGAAGCTGGTCATGGAAATGTCGTGTCCTCAAATCCCCAGAAATGACCTGCATTTTTATTGTTCTTACTCGCTCCCTCTTTCGCTCTCTCTCCCTTTTTTTGGTCACAAACATGGTTTTTATGTGACAAATGAAAAAGAATGGTGTAGTTCATTAGCTCAGCCAGTAGAGGGGAATGACGGCTATAGCCGCTCATTACCAGGTGGAACTACTTTCCCCAAATCGTTTTCTCCTGCTCCTGTGCTGTGATGACACAGCCCAGCAAAGAGACACTATCAAGACAGGTGAGGGCCAGCGAGACGTGGGGAGGTGACATCTTGAACTGTGTTCCTGTAACTTCTTGCTTTGTATGTCTGTCTCTGACTTCTGTTTCTAGCTCTGAGTTTCTGTCGCTGCCTCCAGGTCCTCCCTTCTGGACATTTGTCTCTTGGTCAATCTTTGGAGCATCCAGCACTGGCTTTCTCTGCGCCCATCCGACCTAGTAACCCCTTAGGTATTTCTACGCAAGCCTGGCACAGGTTTGGTGTCAGCACTGGTGTTGTCTCCGCATTGTGGGCAAAATTCCCTTTGCCTACAATGTGCATTGGCCCCTGTTCAAATTATATTACCTTCCTCTCTCTTTCCTGTGACTATAATAATTTTTTTCAAATATCCCAGTGCTCACGATCAAAAGAATATAGTTATGTAAACAGTGAACTCTTTTCTACAGCACTGATTTTCATAAAATTCCTGTCTGCAATAGGAAAAATACAGGAGTATTGCCATTTATTAAATTATCTATTCATCCTAGATGTGTAAGCCAGAATTCACATTCACAGCTGAGACAAGTCCACAGACAGTTTTCCAAACTATAAAGACCAGGCCTCCTCAAGGTTTTAGGGTTTCCCTATCAGCCATAGAGGTATAATTTCCCAACTTTAAAGTTCAACAATTCATAGGAGACAAGTCCATAGGTTGTGAAATCTCATGTTCTGACTTTGCCTCTACTTTCCATTAATGTGGGTGCTTGAAAGAACATTCTGATTTTGACTGTAGCATAGGGCCAAACTTTCCCCTTTATCAGGCCACTGTAGTGTTCAATAAACATTCACTGGGGTGAACACTTGCTTCAAAATGCAATCTCCTAACACCAGCCCCTGAATATGTAAATTATAGTCCCCAATGAAACTTGGTAGAGGATTCCATCTTTTACTTAACAAGCCTGCATCCAGGGTTGGATTGATATTTGACAAAAATTGGTTTAGGATGATCTAGAGTCTCTTTCCAACCAACCAATTTGTTGAATCTATCCAGTTGCATTTTTCAGTTGCTTGGTAAGTAACTGAATAAGTCATTTCTATTTTTTAAAATTAGTCACCAAGAATCCTACATTTCTACAGATGACTTTGAGAATGGTCAAATAATATATTAAGTAGAAGAAATACAAGAAGATTTGGTTGACAACAAACTGCTTAGAATTTTGGGGCACATTCTTATGTTTAGGGTTATGGTCTGGGAAAGATGAGGAACCTTGATCAACTGAATTCTTATGGCTGAAACGACACGAAGGAAAGGCAAAGCCCGCTCCTGGTGTGTGGTTGCTATGTGCAGCCCTGTGCGGGAAGTATTACGTGCATCACATCTGATGAGCATGGCAGCAATGCTGGGAGGTAGGCATTGCTACCACTCTTTCACAAACGACAGAAGTGAGACTAAGAGAGGTTGGGCAAATTTTCCCTGGTTATGCTTCTAGTAAGTGACAGCCCCAAGTCACATCCACCTTGGTCTGAAACCTAGGCCCATCAACCTTCTTCTCACTGGGCTGCATCCCAGACTCTCTCCTTGGAATTCTTCACGCCGTTTTCATGGGTTCTGCTTGGCTCTCTGGGTGGCTTCATTTATCTGAATAGGCTGTTCTTTTCTAGCTTTGCTCTCTGAGCAACGTTCTTTACTTGTATGTCTTAAATCATTTTGTTCTAGTTTACAAATGCAGAGATGGAAAAAATATTGAAGAAGAATTGCAAGTAGAATTAGTTCACTTCACTTTAGGCTTTGAAAGACAAGGTGGATTCTTTCACCACTACATCATATCCAGTGCATTCGCTGGTAAGATTATGCCAAGGTTCTTGACGTTGCTAGGAGGTCTGGTGGGCTCCACGACTCGAAGCACGCTGAGAATGACAGGGTGCCGCGGAGAGGTACCAGTGAAGGGCTACCGGCAGGCGCTTTCGCTCCCTAAATCAGACAGAAGAGACCTCCTACTATTACTGGGGTGGGTCCAAGGTTGAGGACTCCTGCTTGGCAAGGTAGAGTAAAAAATGTGTTTATTAAAGAACTAACTGTGGAGCATAAATGGATGTTGAAATAGACCAGAACCAGGCGAAACAGCCCACCAGCAGATAGCCATAAAAATTAAGGTTACAAAACAAAACACATACTTTGCCCTGCTCGTCCGTCTCTGAACTCAGGGTCAGGCGCTCCGCCTGAACCTCGTTTCCCAGCTGCTTTTTGCTTCACTCCAAACAGCCTTCCTAGGTTTCTCCTCCCAGCCTAGGCTAAGCCAAGGGGTCATTTCTCACCAACTCTTTTATAATATTTATTTCATATTATGTGTGTGTGGGATAGCTGTTTTTGAGCTTTTCTAGACAAGACGCAGGCTCCTTTTTGTCACACTGGACTTCCTGGGCAGGAAGATATAGGAAAGGAGTACATATGTGTGTGTGGAGGTGGGGGGGGGAGGGGGCAGAGTGGGAAAGTGAATGCCTACATTTCCTGTGCAGTTTTTATCCAAGAGATCTTAGGAGATTTTGCCCTAGCCCCATATGTATCACCTCTTTCTTCTACAAGTAATTAATTAATCTCCTTGAAAAGTGTCTTGGGCCCATGACTCCAGCTCCACCTGAATCTTGTCCCAAGAAGAATGCAAAGTTTCTTCTTCTCTAGATTGAGAGGGATTTCATCAAAAGCCGACCTGGGGAGAAATGGCAAGAATCTGATGACACAGGAGATCCAGATTTCAAATCATCGTTTTTGCAGAAGTGGTTAATGACTTGCTTTGCCAAAATTACCCATGGGCCCTGTAAGTTGCCAATTTCTGGTTATGCTCTCCTATCTACTGCAAGCTCCTTTGTAATGTGTACAACAAAAGAGCAGATACCATTTTTAAAATTTTGCTTTCACAGCAAGGTGACTCAAGTATGGCTCCTACTTCCTATCATTTTCTAAGCATATAGAATGTTTTGGAATTTTTAATTCTCTCCACAATTATACACATACATTTAAAAATATAATATCAATTTTATAATATGTTTAAATATAATATAAATATTGGTAGGTCCTTATGGTTTTATAAGAAAGAGATAACTGTGAAAAAATATTTGTTAATAAATATTAAACATATGAAGCTTCCTTCATAAGAATAACATTTAAGGTATTCATTACTCTAGAAAGATAACACCTGTTGGCACAGTCTTTTGCAATCAGCAATATCGGTTCAAGGGTATGAAATTAAGCACAGAGGCTTCCTGAATAAATGAATTCATTATTATCATTGACTCTTTGAAAGCCTACAAATTCAAAGTCAAAGTTAGCCCTGGAGAAGCATATGAGAATTGCAGGGCATGTGAAGGAAGGAAAATGAATACCAACTTTTTCTGTACCTGTGAAGATCTAGGCAAAGTAAAGAAAACAGGTCAGGCAATTCAGATCTAATTTACTGCTCTACCCCTTTAGCAGAAAAATTGAGAAGAGGAGGAAGCATAATAATTTTCTTATGTTTTTTATGGTGGCTATAAATATCTTCATAAATAAGGCACCTGTTCAAAGGAATTTTTCCTTGTATGTAATGCTAGAGTGATTAAGCCAATGGAAAAACCCAGGAAGAATA
>PVKH010042799.1:0-10790 GCA_004027955.1 Chaetophractus vellerosus | reverse complement strand
ACTAATGAAGACCAGTTGATTACAAGATATGGAGAATACGTCATAACAGGGCATACAAAATTCTCTACAATGGCTACTGCTGGTCTTTCTACCCTCTTGTCCCTTATCTCTATGTTCTACTTATATCAAGATTTCTGAACCTTGGCACTATTCCATCTGGGACCAAATAACTCTTTGTCATGGTGGTCGACCTGTGCATTATAGGATGCATCACCCTGGCCTCTACCCACTAGATGCCTGTAGCACCCTCTTCTTCAGTTTTGACAACCAAAACGTCTCCAGACATTGCCAAATGTCCCCTGGGCAGCAAAATCACTCCTGGTCACACTGAACTATCTAAAAGCTCCCCAAACAGACTGTATCACTCAGGATTTTATCTTGTAAACAATAGAAAACCCCACTGTCAGATGTCTTATCTACCATTCTTAGTTGCAAGCAGCAGAAACCTATTGTGGCTATAGAAGAGGAAGTTATTGAGTAGGAAATAGAATCACAGGCAAGTTGAAGAACAAAGTTTAAGAAAACAAAACAAAACAACCAAGCAAACAAAAAGAGCATTACCAAGGGAAGCTAGGCAACAACCAGGATCAAAGCCAACTTATGCCACAAGAACTAGTCCAATGAGAATTCTAGTATTGCTGTGCTATGTACAGGATGCACAGCTGCCTTATCTTTCATTGGGCATTAGACATAACTGCTGGAATCATGGTCATTGCTGCCCATGGAAATTGGTTATCACTGCCATCACTATTGCTACCTGTCTCCATAATGGATTTTCCACTGCCTTGTTTTTGATACCAACGATTCCTAACCAAAGTAAGGGAAAATGTGTTTGAATGCCTAAGCATGCATATATCCTAGCTGCACGGGATGCTGGGAAAATGTATGTGTTATTTTCAGGTTTCTTGGTGAGAGGCAGTCCCTACTTAGCACCAGTATTCATAAAGTGGTAACGTGGTAATTTTCCCAAACATACAAAGGGGATTCACATGCTGGGCAGCCAAAAAATTACTAATGGTCACTGTGTCTTTGTATGGCATTTGGGTACTGTTGGGGATTGAATCATAACCCCCACAAAAAGCAAGTTCAGGTCCCAATCCCTGGTCCTGTGGAGGTGAACCCATTTGTAAATAGGACCCTTGAAGATATTATTAGTTAGGGTGTTACCAAACTCAATGAGTGTGGCATTTGAAACTGTATGTACCCTAGAAAAGCAAGTTCTTAAAGTTAATCCATTCTTGTGGGTGTGGGCCCATTGTAAGTAGGCTCTTTTGATGAGGCTACTTCAGTTAATGTGTGATCCACCTCACTCAGGATAAGTCTTTTGTTGTTGCTGTTGTTGTTGTTGTTGTTGTTGTTTTGAGGGGCTGGGGATTGAACCCAGGACCTCGTATGTGGGAAGCACTCAACCACTGAGCCACATCAACTTCCCTGAGTTGGCTTTTTTTTGTTTGTTTTGCTTGTTGTCTGTCTTTGTTTTTTCAGGAGGCACTGGGAACCAAACCCAGGACTTCCCGTGTAGGAGGCATGCACTCACCTGCTTGAGCAACATCTGCTCCCCAGGATGGGCCTGAATCTTCTTACTACTGTACTTTATAATGGGATGAATACAGAGAGAGAGAGAAAGCCAGGGAAGCAAAAGATTGAAAACAATGAAACCTGGAAGAGAAAAGAAAGACCAGCAGATGCCGCCATGAGCCTTGTCATATGGCAAAGGAGCCAAGAATTGCAGGTAAATGGTCTTCAGGAAGAAAGTATTGCCTTGATGATACCTTGATTTGGACATCTTCATGGCCTCAAAACTGTACACTTGAAAGCTAATAAATTCCCATTGTTTAAGCTGAAGCCATTTCATGGTATCTGCTTTTCTTTTCCTTTTTCTTTTTAAAAAGATATATGTATATTATTAGAGAGGTTGTAGATTTGTAGAAAATACAGAGTTCCCATATTACCCTCCCCTGCCATTATTAATACCTAGTTTCAATTTGGAACATTTGTTAAAATTGACAGATGAATATTATTACAATTGTGCTATTAACTACAGTTCATGGTTTGCATTAGGGTTTACTGTTTGTGTTGCAAAATCTTATGTCTTTTTAAAAATTTTTGTTCTACAAACTTATAACAACACAAAATATTCCCCTTTTAACCACATCCAAATGTATAATTCAGTGCTGTTAATTACATTGTGCCACCATTACCACCAACCATTTCCAAAATGATGGTAGTATTTTAAGCTACTAAATTTCAGGTGATTTTTGTACATCAATCAATAACTATATTATGCTAAGTCTTTTACTCTTCTCTAATCGTCTAGCTTCCTTCAGGGCACCTAGATTTGGGTGGGAAGGCTATATCATTAATCTGATATTTACCTCAAGGTGAATAGTATTAAAACTATTAATATTTAGGCAGAAACAACAGGTATAAAGCATGACTATCCTAGAAAAACTGGGACATGTAGTCATCCTGTGGCCCTTTGCTGTTCAAAGTGGTTTTTGCCAGCCTTTTTTCTATTCTGTAGGGTTTAGAAACAGTTGATTTTCCCAATCTTTTGAGAAACAAAATTTCTGGATTCTCTTTACCCCTGTCATTTCTGCTTGCAAACTGACCATCTGTTTCCTGTGATAGCTTGCTAACAGCAGCTTTTTCTGGTCACTTCCATTAGAGCATAGGTTCAGTGGGCACATGGTCTTCCTTCAAGTTATCGTAGATGACAGTTTTACCATTTGTTTTGCTTCTGCATATCATGGTCTCTATATTTCCATCCTCTGATCTCAGTTTTCTCACTGCATGAGGCCCTAGCACTAAACCAGTGTCACAAATTTTAGGTTGCTATTTCAGCAGTATTCCACTTCCAATATGAAATATATAATGGCTCAAAAATAATAGTTTATTTTTCATTTACATGAAATCCAATGTAAGTATTCCTGATTAGTAGGCAGTTCTGCAAGAAGTGTTTCTGAAACCCAGGCCGGTTCTATCTTGTGGCTCTGCCTTTTCTTTATCATAAGTCTTCAAGGTCAGCATGCTCTAAGGAAGACTGATAGATGGAGAAAGGGCATAAAAGATCATGAGTGGGAGACTTTTCTGGTCTAGGTCCGCAGTGAAGTACTTTATTTTCATTCACATCCTATTAGATATCCTCAGTCACGTAATTATACCTAACTGCAAGGGAGGCAGAGATCTATGGTCTAGCTGTGTGCCCAGGGAAAAAAAAGAAACAGATTTTCTGAAAGTCAGCCAGTCTCTGCTATACTATGTCACAGAACTGACATGATTTATACTCAAGTTCTCAGTAATTCACTGATTAGAAATAAAAGCAAACTTGTGGCTAATATAAATGTCAGTTATGTAAAAACATTGGATTTTGGTAGGTATGTTCTCTCTGCATTTGAATATGCATGTGGCTGATATATCTGGAATGTCCCTTTAATCAAATAACATAAGCTATAAAGATCTTATTCCTGCAAGCCTGAGAAGCTGGTCAGATTTTCCATCTAGTCTCCCCTACTCAGCTCCTCCTTTGGAACAATTTGCAGTCTAATCTAAGTGCATCACCTTTCAAATCTTCTTTGGAAATAAACATGCTAAGGCAATAAACGTCCTTATTGGTTTGCAGGTTAAATGTTGAGTAAAAATAAGACATGTTACAAAATAAGTAATTAATCAGTAGAATCAGAAATCATCTAATCTGCTTTTATTACTTTTCAAACTATAGCTTTGTGCTTTTTCCAGTACACCATGAGACCTGGTAGTTAATGCACTCTGAAAAGTGTATTTTCAAGAAATGAAAAAAAAAAAAAAATCTGTGCTAGGTAATAAAGAGTTGATTATGCAAAAAAGTACTATAAGCATTTTTATAGTTAGTTCAATTTTGAAAAATTGCTTTCAAAGTCTGATTGTCACTGTTCTTTGTAAAATTTTTGAAAATGAAGAACATTTTAAAAGCTGTTAACAGTTTCTCCAAAACAGATTAGACTTGGCTTCTTAAATTCTTAAAACCTAATTATGAAAGGAGCTAACAATTTCACTCACTGAGTCTTCTCTTTTCTTATTACTTGGGAGCTCCACTAAGGCTGTATCTCTTTGCAGGCATTAAGGAATTGAGCAAGTGGAGTCAATAGATTATATTACCAGAAGGAATATTAATTTCTGGAAGACATCAAGATTCCAAAGCTTGCCTTGAAATCATCAGTCGGTCACATGGCCCAATTGCAACAATTGAGGAAAGCAGGATGGAGCTATCCCATGCCACTAAAAGGCTTAGCATACTAATGGCCCTTTGACACTACCAGCCATTCAGAAATCAGACTTTGTCATGCTGAAGAATAGACCACTCACCCCCAACAGGAAGCAATGGAGAGGCAAACGTGACAGTAATTCCCTGTCAAATAAAACTGAGGTATTGTTTTGGATTCCATCATATGTGAAAAGAATTACCCAGTCATAAGTTTAAAATATTCTTTCTTTACCTGTTAGTCACTCCTCGTTAGACTTAAGTGTTTGTGACAGGTTAAGGTTAACAATTTTTAGAATATAGGTGTTTTCCAGGTTGTAGAAACTGGAATATGGCCACCTGCTAAATTTTGATAATCTAAGTGTTCCTGAGATGATAAATACGACTGTGTAAGAGAAAACTAATCAAGATTCAAATATTTCCTACCTAATTAGCTCGTAGAAGACCAAAGATAGTGTGAGAAAATAAAGCATAGTAGGGAGTAGTCTGCTTTAGAATTACATTGTTCTTTATTTTACATAATTTTAAATGACCTTGTATTAACATTCAAAAAAACACTAGAAGCAATTCTGCGGACAGCCAGCAAAAGCCCAGTAATAGTCTAAGGAAACTTGTGTAGGGGGTGGTGGTGGTGGGAAGGCACACATTAACACATCAAAACTAAATTTGAAGAGGATTTAATTGATCCATGTGCTGTCAAAGGAAGACTTCAGCTTGTAAATTACAAGTGGTTGTCTGTTGTACCTTTTTCTTCTGGAAATAGAGTGGAGAGAAAGAATCTTAGTGTTTTAATGTTTGTATTTATTTATTATTTCCCACTTTAACTATATATTCAGTACCATGTTTTGTTCAATTATATTTTGTTTGAATTGCTTTTCAAAGGGAGAAATATTTATTTCAGAGAGATTATATCTTGTTCCATGAAAGAGGAAAGAACAGGTTCAAATCAGGGAGACTTCATCAAAGAGACTTGTAATCCCCATTGTGTCTGTGTTTTCTTCCCATCAGTTTAGAAAATGTGATAAATAACTCTTTGATTCAAGCATAGGCACTTACTTTTTCAGGCTCCAACAATTCAAATGTTGCACAAAAATAGGATATTCAGATACAATAATTTACTACATTGAGTTGCCTTTTAATGTAAGAAACTAGTTGTAGTTCTTTTAGAAATGCTATGCCTTTTTTTAAAAAAGGAATAGATTAATTTTTCTGTAATTTTTATTTTAAAGCAGTATTTTTTGGGGAGGGGGAGAAAAAAAAATAAGATCATTCTTTGTGATTCGATACATTCCACTCAATCCAAGAAATGAAAAATTGCAAAAGAAAACAAAGTCTTTTTTTTAAGGTTTCATTTAGCATTGAAAACATTCCCCGGATCATCAGCTCCATCTACATTCTCCTGCAAAAAGAAATATTATTTTAGAGTTTTTGAGCAGCAACAGGCTTACAACATGGTATTTATTTTTCTTGTTTGCTCAGTTACCAAGAATTAAAAAAAAGATTAATTTTTAAATTGTAATTTTGTTGTCCTGATCCTTTTGCCAAGTTTCTATATGGTTTTAATTTAATGTTCATCAATTGTTATCTTTATTAGTCCATATTTGCCTCTTCTCGAAAAAGACTCGGTAATTATTTTTTTCCTTCTTAAATAAGAGACTTGATTGAATCCATGAGTAGACTTTGAATTATCTAAATGCTTTCTTAAACGTGTTGTTTGTTTGTTTGGTTTTTGTGTTTGTTTTTTTTTTAATTTTGAGTATTATGAGAACAGTTTTCTTAAGAGAGAACAACTGCATGTTTTAAAGGATAGCATTCTTATTTGGAGGATGGATACCAATTGTAAATTTTGTTTTGTTGTCCTTGAAGAGGAGGAAGAAACACAATTAAATTGTGGTTGATTTTTGAATATCGGGGGCTTATTTATTTGCTAATAAACATTCATAAATATTTAAAATTTCACAAAAAAATCTTTAGTAAAGTTATGCTATTGACATTGTACTAGTAAGATCATCACACACACAAGTCTTTTGAAATCAAAACTTCATTTCCTTTGTATCCTTGATTTTCTTTTTGATGTGCTAAAATAAGTACTTAGTGACTTCGTTTAACTTTACCAGCACATTTTAATTTTTAAAACACTATTTTGATTTTGGAACTTGGATGTTGAAGATATGTGGTAAAATAAACAATATTTTAAAAAGAAACAGGAAGTATACTAAAACATGGTCTATAAAACATTTTCCTTTCAGGTCCATGATTTCCAGTCAGGTGACAGAGATGCCTTGTGGCAAAGTTGGAGCCAATTTCACAAGAGCAACTGGTCTGAGATAAGTGTTGCTGATTTTTACTCACTGAACTTTCAAGACTTACTTGCTTCTCTAGCTGGGATGAGTAACCCCCCCCCCCCCCAAACATTCTTCCCACCAGGCACACAAAACCACAAAAAAAATGTAGCCACCTTTTTCTTGGAGCATTGATTTTGCCCCAAGATAAGTCATTTTAAACTTCACTTTGTGTTAAAACCACAGATAAATTATGGAATACAAGGCAAACTTATCAGAATTTTTTTAGATCAAACATAGGACTTTAAAGAAATTTTGAAACTATGGAGTCCTTCCAGATATCTTCTCAAATTCCTGTTCCTCTTCAACTGGGATGTTCAAGTAGAAGAGTGTGAGAAGCCCTGAATTAAACACAGAAATATTCCATCTTTTTTCTTTCTTCCTAAATTTATGGCTGTACACATTTGAACAATTATCTTCAATGTGTTTTCTGCAACCAAATTCTTCGATCTCTAAAAATCCACCAGGTTTGAAGCCTGGGCTCTTGAAAGAGAAGACATGAAACAACAGGATGAATTCAAATGAAACCCAAATTGAGTGATGAATAGTATTTCAAGGCTTTTGTGTTACTAAGTTACACATAGGGATATAATGATACTATTATATCCTTGTGGTTTTTCTGGTTTTTGTCTTTTTTTAAAAAAAAAATGAAAATCTTTATTTCCCGTTTATTAATTTTTTTCCTTATTTGAAAAAAAAACACGTGAAAACAATATAGAGAAGAAAAAGAAGGAGAAGGAGGAGGAAGAGGAGGAGAAGAAGAGGAAGAAGAAGAAGAAAATAAAATTCACCCCAGGTCTCATTATTCTGAGACTAATCCTGTTCATTCCACAAAATATTTATAGGATGCTTATCGTATGATAGAGAAATTTTTTTTTTACAGATAAACACATAAACAATTTTGCATAAATAGAAGAACACCAAAATATTGTTCAGTTACTTCCTTCTTTAAAAACTATATCACAGACAACAAATATATATCTATGTAATCATTTTAAGTAGTTTTACAGTAATTCTTTATGCATAATTAGATCATTTGGTTAAGCATGTTATTGTAGCCTTTCTTAATTTCTTATCCCCATACCAACTTCTTGAGAATGAAGCCTTCTCAGATTTTCTTCAAGATTAAATTTTTCTGTCGTTTCCTGATTTTTTCAACTGAAGAATGCAAAAAAACATTTCTTTTATATGAGTTTGTATTTCCGTGTATGTATGTTTATTTGAAATACATATACATTTATTTTTGCCCAATTTATTTTTAAATCCCACTCTCCATTTAAAATAATTCCCTCTAAAGATTATGATAAACGCCCCCCCCCCTTTTTTTACCACTTCCATCAAATATTAAGTTCTTTGCAAATCAAACCTACATAAGGTCTTTGATTATCGCATAGTCACTTCCTTTCAAAACTGTAACCACTGTCTTGAGGATAAATACACCTTACTGGATCTTAGTTCAGGTATAATGTCAGGTTTTTTCCCTTGGTTGTTCCATCCCTTTCTTTGTGCTTCATCTTCTCATGGAGTTAGTCACCCAAACTGAATTTCCTCTGGGGAAACTGTATGTGCATTTCCTGCATAATCTCTTGAGGTTAAAGGCTTTGAGGATCTTTGTACAGAATGGAAGAGGAGAGTCCTTTGACTACAATTGTCTTAATCCTTAGGATGTTTTGTGTATCATAAATGGGGAAGTCATCATTTCTTCTAAGGCTTCCTGAGACAAGACGAGCAAGCTCTTTGCTCCTGGGTGATTCTACTGAGCAATGCATTGACTAGATGAAGTAAGTAATTACTAAATAAGCACATGCTACTCAAATCTCTGCAACTATATTTTAAGGTTAATTGATGCCCTCAGGTTATATCTAACCATACGTGCAACATTTCGCAATGAAAAAGTCTTGTCAGACTATGCGGTGTCTTAAATTGATGACAAGGGTTGAACGCGTTTACTCAGAGCTAGATTTGGCACATTAAAATTTTTCTTATTGTAGGGGAAATTTTAATTTTTTCATGACACTTTGCATATTGAAATAACCTTTTGCTTAATAATTATTTTGTTACCAATATCTTGATCTTCACCAATTATCGTACAGGAGTCTGTTATAAATAGAAACAAAATAATTTTGTACTCTAGGTAGCTAGATTTAATATAGAATCGAAGAACTGTTTCCCCTTGGTTTCCTAAATTGTTCCCAAAAGAAAATTCAGACTTACATCTCTCCTCCAGTTACTTAAACTGCAAAGCTTTGCCAAACATAATTGATATATTTAAGAACATGGAAGCCCAGTGGAGATATTGGATTTCTCTTTCTAGAGTACTTTTTTTTTTTTTTTTTTTTGAGGTACTGAGGCTGACGGTTGAACCCGGGACCTCCCATGTGGGAAGCAGGTGCTCAACTGCTTGAGCCACATCTGGTCCCTAGAATACTTTTTTAAAAAGAGCTTTTAAAATATCTCTAGAATACAGCTTGCCTTTGGGTAATAACATGAACAAGGTAACTTCTTAAAGTTCCTTTAAGCCTTAAAACAGGGTAAGCCTAGCAGGCCATATCAGATTCACTTATCTCTCTTATTTTTAATCTTCTCTAGAGATAGGTGAACCCTGTGGTTTAATCACAATTCCCAGAGAAGTTTGATTTCCAGAGACTTTTCTATTCTGTCTTGATTCGGCTCTAGAGATACAGCCAAATAGGATTACTAAATAATTTGGAACGTAATTTACAAATATTCTATAGCTAGTCATTTATTCCTTCATTGTGGATCGGAGTTTGATTCACATTCCATGATTAAACTTGAAAATAAAATCTATTTATTACTCTATTAATTTTGATAATTGTAATAATGAGTGTTTATCATAGACTATTTTAAAACTATAGACAAGAATAAATAAAAATTGTCCATAATATTACCATCCAGAGATAACCACTATGGGCTTTTTGATGCATTTTACCCTTTCTTTTCTCCATAGGTATGTAAATTTTATACATATATAAATTCAAATCTTGCTTTTTCATTCCATAATTATATCATAAATATTCTACCAAATCATTACCTTTTTTTTCTTTGTGCTAGCTGTCTTGCTGTCTCTATCCATTCGTTGTGTGCTCTCTGTGTCTGTTTGTCTTCTCTTCTCATCTTCTCTTTAGGAAGAACTGGGAACCAATCTTGGGACCTCTGATGTGGGAGAGAGGCACTCAATCACTTGAGCCACCTCAGCTCCCTGGTTTGTTGTGTCTTTCATTGTCTCTCCTCCTTGTCTCTTTTTGTTGCACCAGCTCTCTGCAGTGGGCCAGCTTTCCGTGCAGGCCGACTCTCTGCGCATGCCAGCACACCACGTGGGCCAGCTTGCTTTCACCAGGAGGCCCTGGGAAACAAACCCGAGACCTCCCATATGGTAGATGGGAGCCCAATTATTTGAGCCACATCTGCTTCCCTCATTACCTTTTTTGTAAACATAATTTTAATGGACATACTATAATACACTTAATCATTCCGCTATTGTTGAACTACAGGGCAATTTTTCTTTGTTTGTTTGTTTTGTTTTACTACATAACAAAAGAATCGTCATATGTAAATGTTTGTTTTTATTTAAATGCATTTGCCCAAGACAGATTTTGAGATGTGGGATTACTAAACAAGAATATAAATATTTTTAATGCTCTTGATTCATACTGCCACATTATTTTGAACAGAGTTGTAGCAATTTATGTCCTCAGCAGCTGTGTGTATATGGGTATGTGTATGTGCATGCACGGCTGTCTTTTAGTTCTCTTGGCTGCATTCAAAATTCTTTCTTTTTAAAGCTTTGCTAATTTTATAGGTAAAAATTATATTCTACTCTTTCTTTAAGTTGAATCTCTCTCTCCAAAGACATGGTTATTTTTATTTTTTATTTTTTTGATTAATAATGATGTTGGATGGGAAAGGAGCACAAAGCAGAAAGGAGGGAAACCAGTTTGGAGTCTTCTGTGATATTTTAGAAGAGCTTGAAATGAGAAATAAGATGGCAGCAGACAAGATGACAGAGGAGGACAGATTGGGGAAGTAGTGACTTATTTCCTAGGGAATAAGAAGATAAGGATAATAGACAGCTGAGCTGGATGGAAGACAGTACCATTTACTGATATAAGACACAAGGGAGGCCAGCTGTAGCTCAATTGGTAGGGCGCCAGTTTACCACGTGGGAGGTCCTGGGTTCAGTTCCCGGG
>PVKH010042798.1:0-10784 GCA_004027955.1 Chaetophractus vellerosus | reverse complement strand
GGAGGGAGGGAGAGAGGAGAGGACAGGAGGGGGGGGAGGCGGTGGAGGGGAGGGGGCAGGTGTTTTGAGAAAATACATTTCTCAATGGGGTTTGTGACCAAAAAGGAGTGTGTTATATTTCCCATAAATTCCCCATTTTTAAAACAACATGTTAGAAATTCAGTTAAAGGGATTTAATGGAGCTAATTATACTGTTAACCTCTCCAGCTATCTCCTTTTCCCCCCTGAGAGTTATTAAGCAGTGTCATTCACTGGAACCTGAAACTGTACAGGGCTATTCCATTTCCTACATGCCCCTCTCAACATAACTATTGTAACTTATTGTGTATATCAGATCCAAGAAATCCAAAGAAAGCATGGTAGTTTAAAAACTGCTTTCCCAATTAGAGCTAACAAATAATATTTTGCCCTGTTTAAGGCTTTGGTGGCCTAATTAGGTGGCCCAGTCCTTTTGGATGGCCTGATTAAATTGGAAAAAAATATAATATGTAACCATAATATATACTTTTATATATAAAGTAATGCAAAATTGGAAGATGAATTTCCAATTCAAGAAAGAATGATGGAAGAAGAATGAAGAAGATGAAAGAGTAAAGCTTTACTTGCCTGGCAAGCTATACATTCGCTGTATGGATAGGGGAGAGGTGAAACTACCAGTTTATGTCTACTCAAGATTTCTTATGAAATATGGATTTTCACAAATAATAGAGTCTTATTTCACAATCCCTTTCTCCCCACCCACCCAACACCTGGCTCCTAATTAAGGACATCATTTATTCCTCAGTAATGGAGTATAAATTCATGTATGAATCTGTCACTTGGTCAGTTGCACTTACAAGCAAGGAAAAAATTAATATCCTAGGTACTTCTTAGCTTTCCTAAAACCTTAAGAATCAGGTTCACAAAAGGCAGTGGTGGACCTGAGACAAAGGCTTGGGCTTAGAGGGTAGAGCATACCTGGTGATTCTCACTGTCTTTGGTTGAAGATACTATGATCCCCTCCACTCTTGTCCACATACTCCTTCCTCTATTTTGTTTTATCTTTTTTCTCTTTCCCCCTCCACAGAACCTTGTGAATACCTCCATGGGGGCAGGTACCTACTAAGGTGCTCACCTGTTAGCATTTCCCACTAGACTGTTAGGATTTTGAGGGCAGAGGTCTGACCTTGTTCCTATGTCTATGCCTAAGGATATCTGTACTAATGCTGAGTTACTTGAAAGGATGAATACTGAGATAGCGGCTAATGCAGTTCACTCACGGGTAGATGGTCGCTCAAGAAGGCTGACTTAGAGTTCTGGGGAGCAGGGATCAGAGAGAATAACAGATTCTGAGAGGTGGCAGAAGAAACTAACTGTGTCTCTATCCTTCAGTTTCACTTCTGACTTTCCAAAATGGTATAACAGAGAAACTGGAGTTGAGCTGAATCAGACTGTCTGTACCAGAGTCCCATTTCTAATGAAATCTAATATGATCGGGGTGAAATGGGGCAAATTCCTTAACGTCCAGATCCCTTTGGATATATTGGGATCATAATACCTACCGCACAGGATTAAATGAAATATCACGTGTAAAGTTCCTAGTACAAACTCAATAAATCTCATTCCCTTTTCCTCTACTTTCATCTGAGTTTCTTTTTTTTGTTGTAAATCTGATATTTAGAAACTTGGCCTTGTTGTCAGTTGTAGCAGCTTGATATTATTTATGAATTCCAAAAAAGATAATTGATTGTTTGTGAACTGGTCTGTTCCCTTGGGCATATTGTCCTTTGATTGTATTAAAGTCAGAGGTCTCACTTTTACTTTTTAAAATCAATATTAGGGCTTTGATTCCATCACATCATTAGGGTTGATTCCCTGCCCACCTTGGTGGTAATAAAACAGACTCCCACACAGAAGTAAAACACATAGAGAAGTAGATACTTGAGGAAGAGAGAATGCTCCATTAGACACGGCAGAGAGAAGAGAGATGTCTGATAGTCTACAGCTGACCTTGTGAAGGGAACAGAGTAGCTGAGCTCAGGTAGAAACAAGCTCTGGGTAGAAAGACCAGCCTTATGTCTAGCTACAGCTGAAATAGGAAGAAGCTGGGTCCACAGAGTCTGAAGAGGAAGAGGAAGTCTGAACCCTCACAGTTATTGCCTGCATTTTGCTACAACATATGGCAAATGACTTTGGGTGAGAAAGTACCTCTTAAGTTTACCTTGAGTTGAACTCTTCAGAGTCTTGTGACTGTAAGCTTCTACCCCAAATAAATACCCTTTATAAAAGCCAACAGATTTCTGGTACTTTGCATCAGCACCTCTTTGAGTAATACATCAATGTTTTAAGCAATGACAGATGTCAAGGATCAATGTCCTGTTTGGAAATAGTGTTTTTCACAAGTTCCCCAGCCATACTTCTCATGGTGAAAGGGGTTTTGGAGAGGTGATTTCTGTTATTCTGTACAAATCAAGATTATTCAGGGAGACAAAGGCATTTCTCTTCTTCCTTTTGCTTTTTGTTTTTCTTGACACCTATGGTAGCTTTACCAAGATTCTTTAGAAACGCTACATATAACTTATAGCTGGTTCTTGGCAAGTAGATGATACATCCCATCTAGTCCATTTCCCTAGATCCAGAGAAGAACTTTCTTCCTGTTTGTGGTTTTTATTGTTGATTTTGGCCTAATTTCTGATGTGAAGATATAGAAACATGTATCTGGTAATTATTAGAGTATCTTTACAAAATAGAAGCTTTTCTTTGAAAAAAAAAAAACCTATGTGCACAAATGTGATATAAAATGCTCAGTCATTTTCTGCTACACAGAACATTAATAATAAGAGTAATTACCCAAGAAATATGGGAGGTTAAAGCTCATCCTCACCCATACGATGCTGTATGAATGTGTTTGTAACCTTGGGCTCTGATTTGGTTAAGAGTGGAAGATGGTATAATATGTAAGACGGTTTTCCTAGAACATGGTGATTATATTAGAGACAACTAGATTACACGCTCTTTAGCCACGCAATGTGATTCGCGAAATACTATCTGGATAATTGAGGTCAAAGAGAATTTTTTTTTGACATCTAATCTACCACTTCTCTGCCTCATTTGGCATATTTAGATTTGACCTGTGTTAGTATTTGAAGAAGGCTTATTTACTTTGAATAAGTTATAACCTAGAACATTAATTATTAAACAAATGTCATGGTGAAACCACAAAATGTGAAAAAAACTTAACAACAAAGGAAGCAGAATTTTACTTCAAATATGTATTTCTTAGAATGTATGACTATATTCTATTTCAGTTTTCTGATTTTTCTGCTCACTTTCAATGTTGATACCAGCTAGAAATATAAATTCTAAAATCATATCTGCCTGGCATTGCCATTTATTTTTCTTCCTAAATGGTTGCTAAATATTTTTCTTTCATCTTCATCCTTTATGAGTAAATAAAATACTTTTTAACGTTAAAAATATTATCTTAAAGAGTTTCCATTATAGCATATCCTTGAAAATGACTAAAAACAAAGGAATACTATGCCATATATTGGGAAAGAATATCAATTCCGTTATAAGAGCACACTTCTTTAAAAAACCTCCACATATAGTCTTACTGACACATTTTTGACTTGATAAACATAATTAAAATGTCCTTAGGTTTATCATGATCCCAGATTTTAAAGCCACAATAGAAAGCAGGATTCACTGTTGCGTTTCTTAAGTCAAATCATTCTGACAAACTAAGGTTACTTCAGTTCAAATCCCAAAATGTTCCTGTCCCTTAGGAGGCTGGAACATTATTATTTTTGTCGAGAAGGACTTGTGAATGATGCAGTCTTTGCAGGGATGAAATGAAAGGTGTATTGCACTGTGTGCTGTGGGAGATTATATATCTTCCAGAGAGTTGGTTGGGGATCAACTGCCAGCTTCTTCACGGTGTGAACTCCTGATTGAAGCACCAGCTGTGATCTAGGGATTGAAAGAGACCTTGAAAATGGCAAAGCAAGACCCTGCGTTCAGAACTGACAAAACCAAGCTGATGAGAGAAGCAATCGCTATTCTTTAGGAATGCTCATTGTAGGGAATGTCATTGAGAAAGAAAATGGAGAGAGAGGGGGAAAAGGAGGTTTTTGTGTTATATGAATGTTTTCATTTCAGACAGACCAGAAATCAAAGGATAATACCCCAGAAATAGGAATTTTCTTCTTTCTCCATTGCGTGAAAGGTGAATAACTGGTCGTTCTAGGCAAAATAAGTAGTTGGAAAAATATTTCCTTCTGAACGTAACCTCATCAATATAACTGGATTTTATTTGGACCATGGACTATAATATTAATTAGAGATAACTGTGCAGAATTTCTTGGCCTGATAGGTATAAGGAGATTCCAGGTAGCACTAAGTTATATGCAAACTGTCACTACCCAGGAATGAAATGCTGTGGTCTCTCCCCTGAGGGAAGTACTCGTTTCTTTATCACTCTTTGCTTCTAACTGCACTTAAACATAGTTCTCTCCCTTTTGCTTGCCCCAACCAATGAAAAAAAGAAAAGTGCATTTGGCAGGTTCCCGCGGCGCCCCCCCCCCCCCTTTTTGGTAGCAAAACTGTTAGTTCCATTAGCATCCTTTGGAGACATAACTTATCCCTGCACCATTCTGAGCTGACCTCTCTGATGGTGCCTGAGTTGGATCCTTGGAAATCAGATTTGCTCTGCTGGCTGATTGTGAGAAAGTAATCTGTGCACGCATGGCTCTCTGTGCCTAGAGGCACTCAATCAGCGTTAGGAAGATTGGGCCACGCAGTGCCAAACCGGCGGAACAGCAGTGCTCCATCTCTGCCAGCAGGCCAACGCGGAGGGCAGCGTAGAAGCCTCAGTCACGAAGCATAGTCACAAGGAGAGGCCCCCGGTGGGGTCCAAGATGAGTTGGGGAAGCCTTTGCTGAAGACAGTACCAGTGCATTTTGAAAATCTGTCTTGCTAAATTCAGGGCACTCTGGGCCTTCTTTTTAACCTTAAAGTTACCTCCCTAGATTCTGGTCAGACCGACAGTTTTTATTTAGTGACACAAGACAGAGAAGATAAATTTCGGAACATTCTGTTATTTAAATAAAGATAAGTAGCAGCGCTTGTGATGTTATAATCAGGTAGCTGTCTAAACGGACAATTTGGAATGAGACAGGGTATATAAAACAATTTGTTCACACTAGCTTAAACCATTTTTGAACATTGATAAGTCTTTTTAGTGAGTAGCTTAATTAATATTTTTACTGACCTACATAGGACTGATTTTATTTGGTTGGTTTCCTATGATACAAACCTTACAGAGGACTGGGATGTCATCACTTGCCTTCTCTGCCTCTGAGCTCTGATGACTCGAGTCATCTTAGAAAGATAGGGCTCTGCCCTCTTGCTTCTGATTTGCTGGCAACAGACCTTCAGTTAACAGTATATCTGCTCAGCCGAAGATGGAGTGCTAATCTAGAGGGACTTGAAATGGCTCTGTCATTTTCTAGATGACAGCTCCTATTTTCCACTGGCTTCTGGCACATGTGCTATCATCCATCTATGTCAAGAAGACACTTGCTTATCTGGTTGCTAGAAATGCTTTTGTTAAAAACACGTAACTGCAGTCCATCAGTCTTGTGAGGAAGTTGTTGATTTTGCTAAACTAACTTTACACCCCACTGTGGTTTTCTGATATGACATCTATTTTTATTAGATATTGTCATGATTATTTATAGTGTCTTAAAAGCATAGCAGAGTTTAACAAATGCAAGTTAATCAGCCAATTGAATGATGTAATACAAAAATTTCAGGACTATGGTATGCACATATTAACTTCATTATTCAATTTTTGGCAACTCAATTAAAAAATTCCTTAGTAAAGAAGAGATAGAAGGTAAATAAGGATCATAAAGAACAAAATATAGTATATAAATTACATTTCACAAAAAATAATGGCAAACATTAATATATATTTGTATATTCTATAAAACCAGCCCTTGTTGAATTTTTATTCATGAAATTTTATCAAATTCTTAAGAATATCACCTGAAATGTCCTTCATCAATTTGTAGAAATCAAATTTTTATTCCAAATGGAAAATATTTCTTATTTTTCTGGTATTCTTTCAGTTTTGACTGGACTACTCACATTCTTCTGGTTTGATCAAGACTTGACCATTCAGATTGTGGGCCAACCTATCTGGTCCAAACTAGTCCTAATTATTCAGGACACTTCTGAGGAGTCCATATTCACCATAGCCAGCTAAGATTGGTCCAAACCCTCTCATCATATATTAACTCAGCCAACGAGTTTGTTTTAACAGTGCCCAAGGCAAGGATATTGCACATAATCTTTAAAGAATAGAACCTGGATGTCAAGACCAAGTGCTGCTCCAGCTGGTCTTTCCCACACTTACCAGTCAGAAACCCATCGTTCTCTTTCTCGTCTTTCCCCTCCCCTCCTCCAAACACAGACTCTTGCCCTTTCCTGCCAGCTGCTGGGAGTCCACCATGTGGCTTATTAATGGTCACGGATGGCGGAAGGAGGGGAAGACAAAGGATGTCCCTGTGGCAGCTGCCTACTTTCTTTCAGGCTTTAAAAAGTAAATGGCTGTGACAGTCACCAAAGAAATGACTGTTAAGAGCTGTTTTGAGACTTGCTGCCTCATCAGAAGCCCCTGTCTTGCAGAAGAGAGGCGAAGCTAAGGGCTAATGCCGGTACCACAGAGTGTTTCTGAACGGTTCTAATTGTAGAGGGGAGTTTATGAAATGGCTCCTGGGTGTAGAAACAGCCCCAGAGCTCTGTCCAATGGCCCATTTCCTTGGATTTTTTTATTCAGCCAAACAGATGAAAAGGACATAGAAGAAAGGATATGGGCCTGAACATTATTAATATCAGGAAGATATCTGAGTAACATTATTGAACACAATAACTAAATTGAAAGCAATGACTAGGCATGTCTCATAGACAAGAGCAGTATATTCTTGAAAGGAAATGAAAAAAAAAATCAAGAAATGGAGAAAGAAAACAAAATCTGGGCTTTGTTTTCTTTTTGTATAATTGAAGCATGTTCAAAGTGGATTTGTCTTTGCCTAAAAGGGTGATGAAATCAATTTTATAATAGAAATTATATTTCTAAAAAGAAAAACAGTAGAGCTTGATACAGAGCTTCCAATTAGTTATATTGATATCCAAGTAGTAGTAAATTAAGGGGAAAAAAGGATTAACACCAAGTTATTAACTCTTTTAAAGAAACTCACAAAATGCTCAAATTTGAAAATCAAATTTTAAATAGATCATTTTGCAGTTTTATGAGCACACAAATAAACAAATATATTTTTTAAAAATAGCAAGTGTCTCATTTTCTTCCTAAATCTGATTCCTTTTAAAAAGGATGAACTAATTCATGTAAAGCAGATAAAAAAAATGTGTATAAATCTAAGTCCCATTAATTTCAACAAGATTAAACAATGAGTGCTTTGGAAATTTTGTTCTAATCCCATGTGACTATTTTTTTCATGTCGTTTCTTCAGCTAAATAGTGAAAAATTAACCACCTATGAGATTTGGACAGTTGTGCCTTAGATTTTCAGAATGGTATAGGTCAATTCTTTCAATTAAAAAAATTATCCTGCAATATATGCCTTTACAAGGGAGCAATAACAATACTTAACCCACTCAACTGTGACGGATAGTGGAAGAAAGAGCTTTATGATCTCCAGATGAGGACTAACACCTCGACTAAGTCAAATGTGTTAGCAGTGCTATTACAACTGTATTCTGAGGATAGAAACCAGAAAACAATGGGATTAATCTTAAGGGCAAAAGATTTGGGGAAGGAACAGCTCCTCAGAGTGAGTTCAGAAACACTGTTTTCTAAGACAATTTTTAAAAAAGCATTAACATGGGATGATCCCTAAAGATCAGCTTGTACAGAGATCCTGGACACTCAGCTACAATTTTTCCTACAGGTATGAAAGTAGAGAATAAGACTTAGAGCTGGAAGGGAGGTTGCAGAGCTTGTGGTTCAGTCTACATTGAAAGAAACCTATGTCACTCCAGCAAGGATAAGTGAGTTAACAAGTTTAGTGCAGGGGCCGGCTCGATAGCCCAGTGGATAGGGCGCCGGTATACCACATGGGAGGCCCTGGGTTCAATTCCCGGGGACCTCTCCTAGCGGGCAGACCGCCTTGAGAATGGCAAGCCGCCAGGGGCGGGCCGGAGCCGCCGTGGGCAGGGCAAGAAGCTGCCACGGACAGGGCAAGAGCCGCCATGGGCAGGGCAGGTTGCCCACGGATGGAGCGCAGCCAGCCACCCGCGAACTGAATCAAGCGCCGGCCGTGAACGGACGCAAAGACCGCCCACAAGCGGGGAAAGCCGCGCCTGCGCAGTGACCTCTCTCGGCGCGTTGCCGCAGCGGGGGGAAGGGGAGATATGTAATAAAATAAATAAATCTTTAAAAAAAAAAAAAAAAGTTTAGTGCAGAGCTGAATTGATCCTGGATCTCCTAACTCCTTGTCCACAGCCATATCAAGAAGGCCAATTATTATTTAGGAATTCCTTTTAAAAGATCTTATAAAGCAAAATGCTATGCCCCAAAAGTATAATCGTACATGCTTAGAATATGCAGTATTATTTGAAAAATTTAAGGATATCAAGTAGTGAAAAATAGGAAATTACTTTGATCATGTCCACATGTGAAATGCAAGTTTAAGCCATCTTACCTAGAAATGTAAAGACCCCGGGGAAATGAGCAAAGTATAGGTGAATATGGGATGGAGGGAATACATCCTATTTGTTTTCATTATTTTGAGTTCTACTGTTTCACATCAGATCTTAGCAAGTTAATGAAGTGCCATTGACTATCATGCACACTTACTAGCAATGTGTCTTTGGGCTTATAACAAGTGCTCTGAGCTGCAGTTTTCCTATCTGTAAAACTGGAGCGGCAGGTACCTCCTAGGGCTGTTGTAGAATTCCACATCAGGCACAATGCTGTCCCTGCAGCCAGCGCCTAATGGCGTTTTGTCGCCAGAACCTACTCCACAGTAGAAGGGCCGCACAGTCACCAGTGCACAGGAAAAGGAATCTCCAGAGACTTACTTTAGGAAAATCCCACGCCCATTTCATTTTATCAGCACAGAGGCCAATGGGACTGGAGATAACCACACTTTTTAAAACCCACATCAAATACATTCCTTGAGTTCTTCTGCCCTGTGATTTTATTTGTGTCATTCCTTTTTTTCAGCTAGGGGGTGTTTTGTCTTTTCTGAGATGTGTTGTCCTCCAATTTATGTTGTATTGCGTTTTCTTTCCATATCTGGTAGGCCCTGATTGCCTATCATGGAGATAAGAATTTACTGACCTTGTTCTCAGATTATGTAAGTAGAGGACTTTTCAAAGTAAAGGAGAGAAACATGAAGCCGAGTATTTCAGATTTTAAAGTCTCAGGGATTTTGGAATATATTGTTTATTATAAGTTTTAGCTTTAGTTGATTTTTTAAATAGCCA
The DNA here is from genome assembly GCA_004027955.1 of Chaetophractus vellerosus. NCBI lineage: Eukaryota > Metazoa > Chordata > Mammalia > Cingulata > Chlamyphoridae > Chaetophractus > Chaetophractus vellerosus. The sequence goes on along the minus strand of PVKH010042798.1, from coordinate 1,290 downwards.
ACACTGGACACTTAGTAGCCTTTCCATAAATAGTAGCTATTATTTTAATTATTGCTACTTTTATCAGCAAAGCTTTTATCCCCATTTGATTTAAGCCTGTCTGGGAGAGCGTGCCCCATAGCTCCTCCGAGGAAAATTCTGATCTTGCTGACTCAGCAAGATATTGCCAGTACCCACTTCCCTCTACTCACACAAGATTCTGCCCCCAGTTGGCCTCATCTTGCCCATCTTGCCAGTGTGGGCTACCTACTCTTCCTTGGGAAATTCTCTGCACATAATCTCCTTTGTGTAAATGTTTCCTGTTTGTGCATGTCCAAAATGCATGTTCCTGGGCCTGGAAAGCTTTCTCAGTACACATGCCTAGCCCCTATTCTCTCATTGGCTGAGGTCAAAGCATCCTTCCCAAGCAGTGTCCTTATAATCCCATGCTCTGAGTTAACATCAGGCCCAACGCTAATTGCATGCTTCAACTTCATTGTTATGCCCGGTTTGCTGTCATCAAATGCCCAATTTACGAAATTTACCAAACTCACTAATTCACAAATAGTTACTTCTTGTAACTACTTGTAAAGCTTTAGATAATTCCAACTGAAAGGAATGGTTTGAACAGTTTTTGAAGATTTCAGAGAAATTATATTGGACTGTTGTGAAGTCCTAGTATAATTTACTGTTTTTCAGTTGCAACCACTTTTACTGTGGCCAGGCAAAGCTCACTAATGTGCAGGTTTTCCTGTACCTTTGGTCTAAAGCTTTTGGAAATGTACAGTTGTAGTGTGTTTTGAATTACAAGTGTTGTGCATATCTTGATGTCAAGGATTTTATAAACAATTTAGTGGATTTCATGAAAACACATTCAGTTGACTCCATTGCCTTTCTACTTCTCAGAGTACACAGATTTTTTTAACTGCCTCAATTTCAAGAACATTTTGCCTCAATTTCAAGAATTCCAGAAGTGCTCAGCATCTGAAATATAAACTATACACAGAATTGACATCCAGCTTTGAGGGGCTAACAAATCTATTGCATAATCAGCTGGATGAAATGGTTACAGTGAAATAAAAACTTAAACTCAATCCAAAGCAAAATATAAACTAAAATAAACCAAAACTTCCAAACAAAGCCTTAGGACTCTTGAAATTTCCTAAACAACTTTGCTATAAAGTTAGTAGATAATAGAAAACACATGTTTGGGAAATCTATAATTTGGTACTTTTTTTTTCTTCTAATAAACTTTCAGCAGAATAGCCTTGGGTGAACTGATTTTTGGTGAACTGTTTTGTTGTTGTTCTT
>PVKH010042797.1:0-10787 GCA_004027955.1 Chaetophractus vellerosus | reverse complement strand
AGTCCATCTCAGCTAAGGCACCTGAACAACTTATGGGTTAGCCAATATGCCTTATGACATGGCCACAGACTAGGTTGGGGCCCCCCTGGATCCTGTAGCTTTTGCCTGTGGGAACACAGACTGGATCGGCAGGAACAAGCCCCTACCATCCACACTCATACTTACACTTTCATTCACTCAGAGGTTACACATTGCCTCCCCTGTTTGGGAGGCCCTGAATTGTGTTCCCAACAACTGGGAACTAGGGGGTGGTCAGTCCCCTCTTCCATCTGAAGACAGGCCTGGCTATGGGTCACCTGGGGACCTCACCCTGTCACTGGCTTCCTGATGGTGTTCAGTCCATCTCCTCTTTGAGTCAGGTCAGGCCACTGCAACATGGTCCATGGAGTCTGCCTTGGAAGGAGGTCCCATCAAAGGGACAGGAGGCACCAACCTCATTTGTTCAGCAGTCACCACCAGCCATACCCCTGTGCACCACAACCAGAGGCTCAAGGGTCCTGTGTGGTTGAGTTTCCCAGTCAGGGAACCAAAAATGTTGCAGGAATCTGATCCTGAAGAACTCAAGCAGCATATGGAGGAGTGGAGGAACATAACTTTATTACATTCAGGCCCAGAAAACAAAACAGTTTCCAGGTTCTGGGCCCCTAAAAACAGTTGTGTCTGGGCTTATATAAGTTTCTCTTCATTGGCTAGTGGGTTGCTAAGTGAAAGAGATAAGATTCTTAAGGTGAGCGGGCAGGCAGTTAAAATATTTGCTGGCTTAGCTCAGGGTCATAAGAAAGGGAGCTATTCTTTGTTTAAGTTTGTAAATTTTAGTTCAAAGAGGCATGCTTTTTATCTTATCTTGCTAAAGATGGCCTGGAGAAAAGTGGAGGAGGAGAAAGGGAGAGTGGGACTGTTTGTTTTTCTAAAGCTGTAAATTCCCTTATCAGAAGTATGATATACTCCAAAATAACCACATGAGTTCTCTAAATTATAGACAGAATTCAGAGAAATATGTGTGGGAATGGATATTAAGGATGGGGGATAATGGTGGAAGAAATATAAAATTTGATCAGGCTAAATTTATTGATATGGTTCCACTAAGCAGAGATTCTGGATTCAATGTTGTAGCTCAAGGGGTTAGATAGGGCACTACCTGTTTGGGTGGGTGGCTTGCTGAAACATGGACCAAAATATGGCAAACATTGCCTGAGTTTGAGATGCCTGATTTACCCTGGTATACTGTAGACAAGGGGATACAAAGTCTTTGAGAGATTGGAATGCTAGAATAGATTTACAATCTTAGACCTTTCCAATCACCCAGTGATGTCCAGAGGACACACCTTTCAACAAGTCTGTGAGGAAAAAAATTGTGAAATTAACACCATGTTCCCTGAAGATCTCTGTGGTTGTTCTTCTCTATAGGACAGATATTACCATGGGAAATGCTGTCAGGCAAATAGGATCCTTAAACACTATGGGGATGATTGGATCTCAGGCTAGCAAAAATCAAGAGGCAGCACTTAATCACCAAAGACAAGGTGTGTGTAGCTACTAAAATAAAAAGCAGACACAAAGCAGCAATCAAAAGTTTCTGAGTTGCATAGACCTATGACATTGGTCAATAGATCATGGATTATCTAGAAGTGAAATAAATTACTACTTGATCTGTATAAGCAGGTGAGCTATAAGTCAAGTGAACAAAAGCCTAATTTTAATCACAGAAAAGGATAGTCATGACCCCTTAATCACTTCCCAGAATGAGACAGTTTATAGACAGAGTCTTTTGAATGAAGGGAAGGTCAGATACCTTGGGGAAGGACACTGTTTCATTGCCAAAACTTTATATTGTTAACCTTCCTCTCAGCCTTACCTAAAGGGACCTATGGTCTTTTACCAGAATAATTGTGCCTTGGAGAAAAGGAAATGATCAAATATTTTGAAGATCATCAGACACTGGCTCAAAAGTGACATTAACTTCAGGAAACTGAAAACATTGCTGTGGTCCACCAGTCATAGTAGGGGCTTATGAAGGTCAGGTGATCGATCAAGTTTTAGCTTTAATCCATCTCACAGTGGATACAGTGGGTGCCTGGACCCATTCTGTGGTTATTTCCCCACATAATTGGAATAGACATTCTTAGCAACTGGCAGAATCTCCATACATGTTCTCTGACCTGTGGAGTAAGGAATATTATGGTAGGAAAGGCCAAGTGGAAGCCACTAGAACCAGCCCTACCTAGCAAAATAGTAAATGATTAACAATACTGGACTCCTGGAGGAATTGCAGAGATGAGTGTCACCATTGAGTACCTGAAGGATGCAGGGGTGGTGATTTCCATCACATCCCCATTCAACTTGCCTATTTGGCTTGTAGAGAAAACAGATGCATCTTGGAGGATTAAAGTGGATTATCATAAATGTAACCACGTGGTAACTGAAATTGCAGCTGCTGTTCCAGGTGTAGTATCACTGCTTGAGAAAATCAACACATCCCCTGGTACCTGGTATGCAGCTATTGATCTGGTAAATGATTTTTTCTCAATTGTTGTTAGTAAGGACCACCAGAAGCAGTTTGCTTTCAGCTAACAAGGGCAGTATTATATATTCATTGTCCTATCTCAAGGGTATATCAACTCCCAGCCTTACATCATAATGCCTTCAGGGACCTTGATAATCTCTCCCTCCCACAAGACATCACATTGGTGCATTATATTGATGATATCATGGTGATTGGACCTAGTGAGCAAGACATAGGAACTACTCTAGATTTACTGGTAAGGCATTTGCATGAGAGAGGATGGGCTACAACCCAACAAATACTAAGAGCTTTCCACCTCAATGAAACCTCTAAGTGTCCAGTGGTATGGGGGGCATGTTGAATTACCACTTCTAAAGTGAAGGTTAAGTGGTCACAGCTGGTCCCTCTTCTGACAAAAAGGGAGGCACCAGGCTTAGTTGACCTCTTTGGATTTTGTAGACAACATATTCCTCATTTGGATGTGCTACTCTGGCCCATTTTCTCAGTGACTAGAAAAACTGCTTGTTTTGAGTGGGGGCCCAAAAAAAGAGGAGGAGCTGTAACAGATCCAGGTGCTGCTGTACAAACTGTACTGCCACTTGGGCCATATGCTCTAGCAGATCCAGTGGTACTGGAAAGACTGGCAAATAGAGATGCCATCTGGAACCCTTGATAGATCCCTATAGGAGAACCCCAATGCATACCATTAGGATTTAGGAGTAAAGCCCTGCCATCTTCTTCAGAAAACTACTCTTCTTTTGAGAAAGAGCTTTTTGCCTCCTACTGGGCCATAGTAGAGTTTGAGTGCTTAACCATGGGCCACCAACTTACCATGAGACCTCAGTTACCTATCATGAGCTGGACATTGTTGGACCCACCTAACCTTAAAGTTCGGTGTGAACAGCATTAATCCATCATAAAGTGGAAGTAGTATATACAAGATAGGGCTCAAGCAAGTCCTGAAGGGGCAAGTAAGTTACTTGTGGGCCACCCACTCCTACTACATTACCTTCTCTTTCATAGTCCAAGTCCACTGCTATGGCCTCTTGGAGAGTTCCTTACAATCAGTTGACTGAGGAAGAGAAAACTTGATTCTGGTTTACAGATGGTTCTGCACAATGGAAGAAGAATTTGCCTGGATTACAAGAGATCCCCTAGGGCATGCCCTGTGATTAAAGTCGATGGAACTGCAACATAATGCAGGCAGGACTAACAATGGTCCAGAATCTTCAGGAATAAAGGTTTGGGTCACCCCACCAGGCAAAAAACAATGGCCAGCTGAGGTGCTTACTGAGAGTAAAAGGAACATGGAATGGGTTGTGGAAGAAGGTAATGATAAATATGAATGTCAACATGTGACCAGTTACAGAAAAAAGAACTATACTTCTCATGAATATTTCTCCCTTGTTTTGTTATGGGTGTGTTTGTATACATACATAAAGTGATTATCTTTTTTTCTCCCCTACTTTTTTCCTTTTCATTTGAAGTAAGTTGTACCAGTTTCATGTCATAGTATTTAAGGATGTCAAGTTTAAGAGTCAAAATTACTAAAGGAATTGCACCCTATTCCGGAGGGACTTAGTGCATTTCTGTTTGTTTGCAAGACAGTTGAGTATTGTTGGGTGAAAATTATAATTATGTTACTGTTTTTATTTGGGGAAAAAGTATATTTTAAGGTGATGTATATAGCTGCTAAGTTGACATAGGGTGGCCTGTAATGGTTAGGCTAATGTGTCAAATTGGCCAGCTATATATATATATATCACCTTAATACATCATCATATTCAAATGTAATGTCAAGGTAGCTCAAATCATGGTATGATTTTGACCTCATGTTAATTTTTTCCTAAATTCACACTATCTAATACTTATTCCCAACTCTAATTGGTGGCCAGTTCTTTCATCAAGTAAGCATTGAGCTAATTTTAATGCAAGGGCATTTCATGCACTTTAATCATAAACTTTCCCACACATATTCCATTCATATATTTTCTCCCCAGAGTGAATTTGCTTGTGTCAAGTGAAAGATAAAAGATATCCAAAGATTGTTCTACTCTGATTACTGGCATTAAGTTTCTTGCCCATGTGATATCTTTTGTAGGAATGCAAGGTACAGTCTGGCTAAATGTTTCCCAAGTTCACTAGATTTATAGGGTCTCTCCTCAGTGTGAGTTATTTGGGTGTACATAAAAATCAGTGTTCTGGTGGAATTCTTTCCCTCATTCATTATATCTATATATTATCATGTTGTCTAAGAACAATAACTAGAGACTTCATAACATTCATAAGATTTACCTCCAATGTAAATGTGTTTGAACTGATTAAACAGTGGCTAGTCATGGAGGGCATGGGATTTTAAACATGGGAGTTAAAATATATTGGATCAATGGGTAAATCTGAGGGAAACTTTTGCAAAATCCTTACATCCAAAGTTTTCCTCTCCAGTGTGAGATCTCTGAAGTTAGTAGGGATAAGAGGCAGTTAAAAGTTGGCTTATATACTTTTATTCATTAACTTCTCTACATACAAATTCATGGCTGAATATTTAGTTTAAGAGACTCCAGTTTAAAACTTTCTCAGGTTATTTACATATATATGGTGAATTACTCCTGTACATGCACAAAGATTTTTCTCTTTTGTACCAGATAAGCTCAGAACTATCTAATAAATTTTAAAGGCTATTTTATATTCTAAAGATTAGGAATATCATCCAGTCTTATTCAAATGTAATGTCATAGAAACTCAACTCATGGTATGATTTTGAGCTCAGGTTAATTTCCAACCTAAATTCACACTATCCAACACTTATTCCCAACTGTAAATTCACTCAGATGTTTGTCCTGAGTTCATGACATCTCTATTTGGGTAGCCAGCTTTCATACTTATGAAGATTACCATTGACACAATGGTGGATGTGTCTCTCTTACAGATATTTTACCTGATATCAGTTCTTCTTTCTCATTCCCTCTTTTTTATTAATATACTTTTTAATTTTTTTAAAAAGATAGATTACATAAATGTTACATCAAAATGTGGAGGATTACCATATGCCCAACTACCTACCCTCTCACACATTCCCATATTAAAAACATCCTTCATTAGTGTGGTAGATTTGTTATAGTTGATGAAAACATATTGGAGCATTGCCACTAAATGTGTATTATGGTTTACATTATAGTTTAAACTCTTTCCTGATCAATTCTGTAAAGTATGACAATATATATAATGGCCTGTATCTGTCATGGCAATGTCATTCAGGACAATTCCAATGTCCTGAAAATGCCCCTACATTTCTCCTATTTTTCCATCTTTCTCCCCTCAGAACCTCCAGTGGCTACAGCTTCCACACCAATCATAAAAGTTCTTCCATTGCTAGAATCACAGTAAGTCTATAGTAGAATAAAAGTAAGCCTATTCTAATCTATTGTTCATTCCCAAATCCTGAGAGTTCTGGGATGGTGATGCTCCCTCTGCCTCTAATTGAGAATGTTATTAGATCCCATGGGCATCTCATGGCCTTGTTTTCTGCCTGAAATAATTGCTTTGTTATTCATGGAATGAAAATGTTGAAAAGAGACCAAGGCCCATGTAAGTATATTTCAAATACTGGCCCTTGTGGTGGTTAATTTTATATGTCAACTTAGCTAGGTTGTGGATTTCAGTTGTTTGGTTAAGCAAAGACCTTTTGCCTATTGGGCTTACTATTTTCCCAAATTCCCCTCTGAGCTGCTGGGTTCCTTCTCTCCATCTTTGTGGAATTTTCTCTGTGTTTCTATGCTTTCTGTCTTCCATTTTTAAAGGACTCCAGCAAGAGGACCAAGACCCACCCAGGATCATGCCTCACTGAAGCAATCCAATCAAAGACCCCCCAACTTAATATGATCAAATCAAAGGGTCCCACACCCACAGGAATGGATTAGCTCCAAGAACATTATCTTTTCTAGGGTCCTCAAAAAGCTTCATATTGTAACACCAACTTACTAAATCTTTTCAAGCATCATTTCCTGATATATAATAGAAGGATAAAACATATCTCAAAAGCTGTTGCAAGCTTTAATTGACATACTGATATGAAGTGTCTCATGTATTGTGAGCTGTAGCCAAACTGAACGCCTTTGTTCTGGAGGTTCTGGCTTCCTGCTCAAGTCTGCCCTCTGTCCAGTCATACCACTCAGTTATTATCCTGGAACTCTCTCTTTTCGCTCCCCTTTTGTGGGTGCCCCTGTTTCCTGGAAGTTCATTTACCTGGGAAATTTTTATATATTTTTTTATTTACATTGTCTGTGAATGGAGAAATATGCAGATAGAATCACCCTATACTATAAACTTTGGCACCTTCAGGGGATAGGATTGGAAGAGGGATCTACAAACTTTTTAACAATAATGTGTAGCCAAACTATACTTCTTGGCTTGTTACAGCAAACACCTATTTGATTTATAATAATTTTTAAACTTATTTTTATTCCTTTTTTATATATCTATATATATTTTTAAGATACATTGATTACATAAATGTTACACAGAGATTCCATGAGTACCCATATGCCACACCCCAACCCTCCCACAACCCCCCACATACACATCCCTCAGTGTGGCATAATGCCTCTGATAGATATACACATTTTGGGGCTTTGCCATCAAGCATACATCACAGTTCAGGTTGTAGATGACCCTCTCTCCCATACAGTTCCGAATGATACATGATCATACAAAATGGCCTACATCCTCCATTGCAGCATTATCCATGACTATTCCCAGGTTCCCCCCAAAAAAACCCACATTACAATTGCTCTTTCCTCACCCTGCTCCCAAAGTATCCAGTGACCATGGCTCCAGATAATTTTGCATTTTCTTCCATTGCATATATCACAAGTCTATATCAGGACTCCAAACTCAGAATATGAATACGTTACATTCCTCCCAGCATGGGACATGACTCCCAGGGATGAGCCTCCCCAGCAATGAGGGATTACTAACAAATGTCAATGGGCAGTAAAACTGGGAAAAGACTTCAAATAAAAGGGGGAAACGGTAAAGACAAATGAGATCATAGGGCTAAGAGACTTCAAAGTGAGTCGGGAGGGCAACCCAGAGGTAACACTTATGCAAATCCCAATAGGACCTCCTAGACTTCCAATATGGAAATCACCCCAAACAGTGGGCCCCCAGAGGGCTTTGGAGATATCCAGGTCCTATACCAGGGCAGATAATCCCAGAGTTTGGTGCCTTACTAGTGGGCCCTAACTTGGAATTCCTGCTCCTGAGAGTGACTGAAACTGACCAAAATATGTCTTCACTGCACATGGTCCAAATGTCTCTTCTATTCAAACCTATATTTGATGCCAGAGTTTTAGGTGTACTTCCATAGACCAGAGACTACAGGCTGACCATGTGCCAACTGGGTCCAAAAACTCTGTGGACCTGCAACTCCTACGCTACAACTCAATGGACTCAACCAGGACACCTAGTTGGGAGTTGACGATGGATGATGGCTATGCAGGGGAATCCAGAGAGCCTGCAGCTGTGGGCAGGATAATTCCTTCCATTGTATCTATGGGATATAAGCCCCCTCTCACTTGGTGGTGGAGGGGACATCACCATTCCAGACTCCTTGGGATTGGGGGAAGAACTATGGACTAGAATGGACTTGTTGGAGTCCTGATATAGACTTGTGATATAATATTTTTAAAAATAAAAATTTTTTGAGAAGTTTTGAGTTTACAAACAACAGAGTATTGAATCCACCACCCTGTGGTTGGACTGTTAATGGGAAGTCAGTCACCACTCTGATCATGACCTTTCTATATGAACCCTTCCTAGATTGACTTTTTTAAAACTGCCTAGTGTGAAGAAATTTCACCATTGTGTGTGTTTATATTGGACTTCTTTCATAAACACTCATTTGGCCCTTTAAATCTGTAATCTTTTTTATTTGATATCTGGTAGCTTTTCTGGAATTATTTGATAACTTGATAATATTGTATCCTTTATTGGTCACTATTTCTAGAACTATTACATAGAATTTTGTCATGAGTTTTACTATGATTAATAGAATTAAAATACCATACCCTTAAACAAAGTATATGTTAACTTGTCATCCGGCTTTAAGATGTAGACTTGATGGATGGAAGGGAAATTTGACTTATAAGGAATGCCAGAAAAGGGGCTGGTGTCAGCCTTCAATTTTTGTTACTTTTCCTGCTTCCTCTCTGCCATACAGTATCCCCTAAGCATAAGAAAATGTATGATATAAGAAAATGGAATCCTGGGAAGGAAAAGGAAAGGAAAAAAAGAAATATCCCAACTTTTAGTTCAAAATAGAAGTAAATGAATAAACAATTTCCTATTCTACTAGAAAAGGGGAAAATTAGGAAATGTAAAAAAACTGGAAAGGAAATAACTTGAGAACAAAGAATCTACAAAAAGAAAAGGAGAAATAATTAAGAAAATAAAAATAAAAAAGATCCTTCTCCATAAATACTTACAAATGGCCAATAAGCCCATGAATAGAAGCTCAACATCATTAGCCAGTAGAGAAATGCAAATCAAAACAACAAGATACATATTCATAGCTACTAGAATGACTCATATTTTAAAAACTGAAAATAAATTTTTTATATTTTTTGTTGCATATCCCCCCCTTTCTGCTTGCTCTTGCTGTGTTCATTTTTGTGTTCTTCTGTGTCTGCTTTGTCTCCCCCCATTGTGGCAATGCACTGAGTCAGCTCACCATGCAGGCAGCTTGCCCCACTTGTGGGCAGCTCTGCTCCATTCATGGGTGCTCTGCTCCATTCCCGGGCAGCTCTGCTCCATTTGTGGGTGACTTGCCCTGCCTGTGGCAGCTTTGCCCTGCCTGTGGTGGCTTTTTGCCCTTCCCATGGTGGCTCTGTCCCACCCATGGTGGCTTTCCCATTCAAGGCAGTCTACCCACTCAGAGAGGTCCCCAGGAATTGAACCTGGGGCCTCCCATGTGGTGAACCAGCACCCTATCCATTGGGCTACAGCCAGCCCCCTGAAAATAAATTATTGAAGAGGATGTGGAGAACTAAGAACACAATATATATTGGTGTGTATAGAAATTTGTGCACTCATTTTGGAAAATCATTTGAGATTTACTCAGAAAGTTATGTATAGAATTTCCATATGACCCTGCAATCTCACTTGCAGTCAAATACCCAGAAGAATTGGAAGCAGGATCCTGAACTGATATTTGAATCCCAATGGTCATAGCAGTATTATTCTCAATTGCTAGAAGGTGAAAGCAACCTCAGTGCCTCTCAACAGAGGAAATGATAAACAAAATGGAGTATATACATACAATGAAATGTTATTCAGCCATAAAAAAAGAATTAAATTCTGATGCATGATACAATGTGGATAAGTCTTGAAGAAGTTATGAGTAAAGTAACTCAGACACAAAAGAGCTGGCTTTCATGAAAGAAATAGAATTTGTAAATTAATAGAGCCAGAAAGTAGAATACAGGTTTTGTTGTGGCAGATGAAATGAAAACCCAAGCAGCACTTTGAGGGGCAGAGGAACAAAGTTTTATTATGTGCAGGTTCAGAGCAGAGTCAAGTCTCCAAAAAATCTGAGCACCCTTTCTCGGACTTCATAAGATTATATAGAGACTCCAAGTGGTCAAATTCTTAAGCAAGGGGGCAGGCAGGGGTTACAAAAGTAAAAGGAATGAGTTTAGCTTATCTTCCTAAAATGGAGGGCTACTAGGGAGGAAAAGAGTCATTATATGTTTAGAATTGTAAATTCCAGTTGAAAGGAGCAGGCAAGGAGTGCTTATCTTCCTAACAATGTGTATTCCAGGGAGAAAAGGGAGGAAGGGAGAAAGGGATGGAGGTGCTTATCTTCCTAAAGCTGTGGGTTTCTGCTTTAGGGGGGTTAGGACCACAGTGCTTCCTTTATCATTCCCCCCTTTGATGCCCCCTTATAATTCCTTATGGGGCATCATCTGCTAACATGGGCATTTTTCTATAGTCCCCAAGGGCTGATATTTAACATGAGGCATTACTTGGTGTTTTAAGGCATTTAAGTGGGAAGTGATGTATTGTGTTAGATACCATAGAATGCATGGCCTAAAGGTTAAGAGGAAGAACTGAGGCTATCACTGACATGGATGGCAAAATCCAGGAAAGGAGATACTGGAAGTAGTTCCTGTTGGCAGATGCCTGATATACATGGATTAAGCAGTCTTTAGCTCATTCTTTTAGTAGGCCCACCTTGTCCCTAACTATCCCTGAGGAATTTGCATAGAAACAGCATTCTTCCCCC
>PVKH010042796.1:0-10788 GCA_004027955.1 Chaetophractus vellerosus | reverse complement strand
TGGAGGAGAGGGGAGAGATGAGTGGATGTTGTCATGTGCCTGATCACTCACAGCTGCAATTCCGGAAGGAAACGTCTACTGATGATATCTTGATTTGGACAAAGCCTCAGAACTGCAAGCTTTTAAATTAATATGTCCCCAATGTAAAAGGCAATCCATTTCCAGTATATTGCTTAGCAGCCTTTAGCAAACTAAAACACCAAGAATATTTGACTTAGTGTAGATAATATTGCATCAGCATCTCTCTGGTAACTCATAAAAACTCTCATTGCAGGGTTCCATCTAAAACCTACCTACTCGTAAATGCTGGAATAAAGAGCTCCAGAAAAATGTTTAGTAAGTTTCCTGGAATATTCTAAGGTTCAACCAAATTTGAGAACTGCTTGAACTATAGTAAAAACTTTTTTCAATAGGAAACTAGCATCAGATTCAGAAAAAAACAGAAGCTAGCCTTAACACTCAGAAGATTGACATAACAAAACCTTGAATTGTTTGAAACCAAGAGGTTTTCAAATTTGCAAATTTATAAGATTTGAAGTTTAAAACAGGACCAGCCTGCATATTTGTTACAGTTTGACAGCTATGTCAAACTAACTGGTTTATTAAAACTGTGATTGGTTCTTATTATAAACTGTGCTTAATGATTCCCAATTAATCCTTTGTTGTCAGTAAAGTCTCAAGGGTAAGGACAAATACAAAATTATTATCATCATCATCATCATCATTAAAGGGCTTAATTTTCCCTATTGAATATGAGACTTCCTCCACTCTCCCACCTCTTAGCATTTACTTTAGAAAACCTGTAATTGTTAAGTTCTTTGTCTTTTTGAAATGAAATCAGGGAAGATGTTGCCCCTATTTTGCATGTTCCTGGGAAGAGATGAGTCTAATTTCCAGAAGGTTCCTGGCTCTAAACTGCAAACATACCTCCAAAATATCTTGAGAATATGAATGTAATGAGTTATATCCCTTAGCTACTGTAAAAGTGTGAGCTCTCTGTAAAAGTGTGAGCTCTCTTTGTGTCTTTGCAATCTCTTTGCTGATTGCCTGTGCTGTATCACATTCTGGTTTAATGTCTGTTCTTTAATAAAATTGTTTTTCTTTCTTTTATACCTTTGTGGGGAGGTTTTCTGAGTTGGGAGAAGATGATGCTTTCAATTATATTTCCCCAACACAAGTTAAAGAATTCCTTCAAATATTATTGTCAAAACATGAATCCCAACGGGAAACTAACTTGATAATGATGCCCAGTTGGACAGATGTGGTGGTAAGGATATTTAACAGAGGCTTCCTTATTAAAAATAATTACAGTCTATATATTTTATGGACTGCCTTAGATAAATTCTAAATAGCCCTTCCAGAAAGTGAGAGAATGTAAAGAACAGAGAAAAAATTCACCAAGTCATAAAGTACTCAAAAAAGATATATTATTGAAATATATATACCAAAATGTGCACATGATTATTCTGGTCATTGTTAGGATTATTTCAAATATTTTGGTTCTTTTCCTTCTGGGCACATGACAGTATAAACTTTCCTTGTGCACTTGTATTTTGGCACAGCCATACCACTTTCTTTAGCAAACGAAATGTGAGCAGAAGTGACATGTTCCCCTAATGCCAGAAGGAAGCTTTAAGAAACTGTACATCTACACTACAATTTCTTTTTCTCTGCCATGAAACTTCAAATGTTCCAGATCATGACTATTACATCACCCTAGATGTGGGAGTGAAGAGGACATGGAGCAGAGCTCCCAGTTAACAGTCAAAAGAGAAATAGCAAAGAAAGCTACAAGGCAATAAAGGCATTTAGGCATCAATTGCGGGTCATGAATTGCAATTCAGGTAGCAACCCAAATCATGTCCCGTCTTGGTTTTTCTAGGCAAGGATTTTTAAAGGAAAAAGAAATTTACAAACGCTGTTTGTGGTTGGTGGATATATGGGGTATTCTAATTGTCCTTCAGGTTAGATAGTTAACTGAGTTATCCTGTAGTTTATGAAGTGTGCTGATGTCCTTAACATTTTCAGAAATATTTCTGCTTGGTAGTTTGTGATATCTGGCTGAGACTTGCATATGAGTAACCTCCAGAATGACCTCCCAACTCCATTTTAAATCTCTTAGCCACAGTAGCTTTATTTTGTTTTATTTATTTTAACATAACCCATGATGGACATGTTATGGGGGCACAAAATAAAACTTTGTTTCTTCAAATCACTATGATCTAGGGGTTATTTGTTACCACAGCATTGCCTAGATTATCATGACTGACTCCACCACAGACCAAAAGATCATGACTTTCCTTAAAATATATATGTCCTGGTTTGAGTCTTTTTCCATGTGGACCCTTCTCTCTGCTCCCTTAATGGAGTTCTTATATAAGTGGAGAAATGAAAGCTGAAACACAGAGAGAAAGACAGTTGCCATTTATACCCTGCAAAGTCAGAGAAGACGCCGGATTACCTACAGCTGCAGAAAGACAGAGAAACCCCCAGAGACAGAGAGTCTGGAGGCTGGAATCAGTGGAGAAGCTGAAACAATAAGACCCCCAAGAGGCTATGCCCATGGAACACCCCAAAGCTGAAAGAGAAGGTTAGCCTGGAGGAGAAAGCAGAGACTGGCAGATCTACCATTTTGCCTTGCTATGTGGCAGGAATCCAGGATCCAGCGGCCGACCTTTGGTAAGACAGCATCTCTGGTGATGCCTTGATTTGGACATTTTCACAGCCTCGGGATTGTTAAGTTTTTACCCCAAATAAATTTTCATTGTAAAAGGCAACACATTTCTGGTATTTTGTTCCCAGAAGATTTAGCAAACTAAATCAGTATGTTAACACCAAATATGGCCCTTTCCAAATCTGAATTTGTAATTTAAAACTAATATGGGGAGAAAAAAATAAAATCTATTTCAATAACAATCCATTAAGAAAACTCAAGCTTCTCTACATATGTAATTCTCTAACAATTATGTAGTGAAACATCAAGGAGAAAAATTCAGCTTTCAGTCCTGTATTTCAAGAAGAGTTGTACAAAACAGAAAGGAGCAGAATTTACTCTTGTTAATAATGCAACGCAATAGTTGTTAGTCTTTTGAAAAAAAAGGGAAAATCCTGCAGGCTGCAATCAATAGCTAGTGGCAGCAGGGGAACTGTTATATTGGTTTGGTTTCAAAGAAAAATTGCTCTTTTATTGACAGCAGTTCTGTTATGACCTGTCTGAATAACTAAAAGAAGCCAAATTAGCAGGGAAAACACATTCATCTCAGAGGGAAAAGAGGCAAAGACACAAAGATTTTTCTTAAAGAAATGGGTATAAAAACATCCGATAATCAAGGCTCTCTTCAAAACAGGAGTTCATTAAAAAATTATGACCCTCTTTCTGTTATGGGCCTGACAGGGTCACAGTCAGTGTTTTCCCACTCTTCTCCCCAAGGATTCTTATGAAAATCTCACAAAAATTTCCCTCACCTTTCTTTAAACTTAATTTTCTCATCTTTTGGCAGCAGTTTCCTGTTTATTTTAAAACCTTAGGAGGTACTGACACATGGAGTTTGCTCAGAATGGCATAAAGTTTGGGAGTAAAGGTGCCCATTTTAAAATTCAGTTCGTG
This sequence comes from Chaetophractus vellerosus, assembly GCA_004027955.1. Classification (NCBI taxonomy): domain Eukaryota; kingdom Metazoa; phylum Chordata; class Mammalia; order Cingulata; family Chlamyphoridae; genus Chaetophractus; species Chaetophractus vellerosus. Next base: position 7,181 of record PVKH010042796.1, on the reverse strand, counting down.
TAAATTTACCAAGCTCCTTCAAATAGTCTATTAATGCAAATCTAGCATAGCATCTGGCACATAATAATAGTCACTGTACGCTTTCCTAAATACAAAGAAAATTCATTCCATCTTAATTCACGACTTCTTATTTCAGGCTTTTATAAAATAACGCGAGTGGTCTTTGACATAAATGATAAACGTTTAGGGGGCATAGCCCCTAAATACCACCTTGTCTTCAGGTGTCAGATCACATCTTTCCTACAATAAATATAACAGAGACCCACAGATTGCCTAATAATTAGACTGTAGGGAAGCCCTGTGTCCACTAGGTGTCATACATAACCCTAACGTCACCAGATTTCTAAAGAAAAAAAAAAGGAATTTTACAGTAACAAAATATTTTTATTTTAAATTTCCACATACACCCTATATGTAATGTTCTTTTCTCTTCTTTGTCTTGAGGGAGCTCCATTCCATAAGCAGTTTGGATGCTGTCCCAATGCATGTATCATAAAATATTCAAACTCCCATAAATAATCTTTTCTGATATATTATTTTAACACCTACATCAGGATTTATGTACCAATTCTATGAAAATGACGAAAATATTTCTTAAAAAGACATGTTTCTAATCCACAGTTTCACATAATGCAAAATATTAAACTAAGTGAGACAAAATGTGTCCTCTTGCAAGACCTATTTTTTAACAAAGATAACTTTAAGGATTTATCGCTAACACATGAAGTGTGCCAATCAGAATTTATCGAAATACCACACTACTGATATTGAAAACGCCATACAAAGTATAACAATGATACCCACAAATGTATATTTTATTTTTACCAGTCAGAATAGTCTTTACCATACCTACCTTTCCAACACAGAAACTCAAACTAATAGCTGCACTTTTGACAGAAGGCAATGTCCTCCACTAAAATAATACTGAGACGTTAGATAGATATAGCTACAGAGAGATTATAGATGGATATAAATCAAGTAACCAACTGCAGAATTCAGCTTTCCTGAGGCAGTAGTTCTCTAGTGTAAAGAGATGTCAGATGATAGGTTTCTTTGAAGATGCTTTTCACCAAGAAAATAAGCTCAGAAATAATAGTACACTGAATGAAACTGTATTCCCTACCATAATAAATAATATTTATTCAATTCAACAAATAGTCACTGAACAATTTTTTTTCATGCACAAGAAGGAAATAGACCTAGATTGTGTCAGACTGGATACAAACCCTGGCTGCTGTACTAACTATCTGTGTGAACCTCAGACAAACACTATACCTATGTATATACTTATGTAGATAAGACTCAGTGAGATTATTAACAACCATGCTAGGGATATTACCAGAATTAAAAGAAATAATGCATGTAAGTTTTCTAGCACTGAGCCTAGAATAAATAAGTACTCAATAATGTTAGTTCCTGTGGTGGACCTTACTAGTGCTCACCAACATCCAGTTTCTTCTCCTTTCAGGAACACAGAAGATTATAATTCCAAACCACCTTACAATTAGGCATCACCATGTGACTAGTTAAAACCAGTGTACTAAGAGTAATAGTGCCCACCATGGTAAAAAAAATAAAATAAAATAAAATAAAATAAGGGGGGGAGTGGGATCTCATGTTCCTACAGCGCAGCTTCAAGACTGTGTAGGTGTTTTCAACCTAGTTTCCTGAGTAACCACGCATAGCAGAGCAACACTCCAACCAAAAGCAGCACATAGCTTGAGTGAGAAATAAAACTGTATTTAGCCAGAAATTGTTATAAAGAATGAGCTGCTACTGTGAATAACACCTAAAATATGAAGCATTGAATAAGGAATTAGATAGCAAGTGGAAAAGAAACTGCAGTTGGAAAATGAAGTAGGGAAATTATCACCAAAGGTAACTTGGGAAACAGCTCATGAAGCTAATGAACTTGTTTGTTCTTTTTAGGAGGAGAGAGTAGACAGCGAAATGGTAGTAGGCTGTATTCAGTTACTGGCAGCATTTAGCAAGACACTACAAGAAACAGATAAGCTCAGAAAAGAATTGACCAAATTATAATATATAAATATATATATAAATTAAATAATTTATTATATATTTATATTTATATTTATACTTATATTTATACTTATTTATTTATAAATGGAAATAGAGAAATGTTTGCTTCTGTCTATGAAAGAGAAGCTTTTATCAGATAAATTGTTCCATCAAGAACAACCAAAGGTCATCAGAGAATAAGCAGACTGGGGAGGGAAAAAAAAGGAAGTTCAAGATACAAAGGAAGCTAGAGTTAAGGAATCAAAATCAAAAAAAAAAAAAAAAAATTGAAGTGAGCTTGGCAGCATCACTTTTCCCCTTAAGGGAGGGGTTCTTAGCAAGGGGTCCATGAGCTTGAATTGAAATTCAAAAAAACATTCTTGTGGGGATGTGTTAGTGTGGGTGTGATAGATTTATTAAATAATACACAGTATACTGTGGACTTATTAATAGGTCCATGGTTTTCATCTGACTGGCAAAGGGGTTTGTGGGGGGAAAAAAAAGTTTAAGAACCCCTGCCTTAAGGGGTTTGATGATTCATTAGTAGAATGGATTTAAGGGAGTGAGAGAAAGATGTCAAGCAGAAAACTGATGCTAAGAGGCAAAGAAAATTAACGTGATGTTCTGCAGTCTCACTGTATTGCTGTGTGGCAGGTCCCCAAGACCACCCTCAAGCTCAGTGAATCACTAGAGGGACTCTCAGGATTCAAACACTGTTATACTCATGGTTACAGTTTATTACAGTAAAATTAAGAAGCTTATTGCACATATTACATTCACTAAGGGCAAAAGGTGCATGGAGTTGTATCCAGGAGGAAAATAGGCACAAAATACCAAGTGTTTCCATCCAGAGGAGTCACAAGGGGACACATTTAGTTCTCCCAGGAATTATGTGACACATGTGTGAAGTGCTGCCAACCAGGAAGGCTCACCGAACCATGGCACCTATGGTTTTTATTGGCCAAGTCACATAGGCATGCAGCACCCACATGAATGGCCTCACTATTCAAACCCCAGCCCCCCAGAGCAAAAACAGGCATTCATCATAATTGTTAGGTAAACATATCTGGGTACACTGGTACAGTGTACCCCAAAGACTCAGGCATACAAAACACTCTAATCAGGAAGACTACACAAAGGGACTTTTTTTCCAGAAACTTTAGATTACATAAATGTTACATAAGAAATATAGGGGACTACTATATGCCCCACCCTCTCTCCCTCCCACACTTTCCTACATTAACAACATCCTTCACTAGTTTGGTACATTTGTTACAACTGATGAACCCATATTGAAGCATTGCCGCTAACTGGGGGATTATAGGTTATATTATAGTTTACACTCTGACCCGCACAATTTTGTAGGTTATGACAAAATGTATAATGGCCTGTATCCGTCATTGCAACGTCATGCAGGACAATTCCAATGTCCCAGAAATGCCCCTATATTACACCTAATTTTCCCTGTCCCTCCCCTCAGAACTTCTGGTGGCCATGGCCTCCACATCAATAATAAAAGTTCTTTCACTGCTAGAATAACAAGTCTATAGTAGAATAATAGTAAGTTTTCTTTAGTCTACTGTTCACTCTGCAATCTTGAGGATTTGGGGATGATGATGCCCACTCTGCCTCTAACTGAGAGGGGGCTTAGATGCCAGGGGACAGACGGATAGAACTATTTTGCTTGCAGTTGCACACTCTTATCTGTTCCTTGGGATGGTCATTGCCCATCATCTCCTTGTTACTTGTCCTGGGTGAGTCCAATGAATTGGAGAGTAGGTATTGCAATTCTGCTGAGATTCAGGGCCCAAATGGCACATGGATGGACCAAAAATTTAAGGCTCTTGGACATACACATATCAAGTATAGTACTAACTATAGCTTCAAATAGAAGGGGCAGAAGAGCCATTTGTAGGGAAACCATAAATTAGTCCAATTCTGTCACTGTGGAGACCATAAATTCCAAGGTAAGGCCCACTGGCAGGACGCCAAACTCCTGAGCTGTCTACCCTGCCCATAATGTCTGGATGTCTCTAGAGCCCTCAGGAACCCTGCTATTAATATTTGAGGCAATATTTAATGTGGCAATGAGATCCTGCTGCGACAAGCATAAGTGTAACCTCTGGAATGACCTTCCACTCACTAGCTATATTAGAACTCATTTGTATTTACCTGTATTAACACACAAGATAACATGAAAAAGGCACTGAGGTTATCTCCCAGGAGTTCTGAAGATAGGCCTTTCTTTGGAATGTAAATGTTTGAGTGTTCCAGGCTTTTCCTGCAAAACTGGGATAACAAAAATCACAAGATAACGAACCTTGATAAGCATCCTAAGCTTTCAATAAGGTGGTTAGGCAAAATCATGGCCCCTCAAAGATATCCATGTCCTTATCCCTAAAACCTGTGACTATGCTAGGTTATATGGAAAAGAGGAATTAAGGTTGCAGATGGAATTAAATTTGCTAATCAGCTGAACTTGAGATGAGGTTATTAGGCTGAATTATCTGGGTGGGCCCAATATAATCACAAGGCTCTTGTAAGTGGAAGAGGGATATGGAAGAGAGAGAGACAGAGAAGGAGATATGATGACAAAAGCAAAGATTGGGGAAAAGAGATTACAGGCTTTGAAGATGTAAAGGCTCCACATACCAAGGAATGAAGGCAGAAAAAGGCAAAGAAACAAATGCTGCCCTAAAAACTCCAGAAGGAAGAGAGCCCTGACATCACCTTTATTTTAGCCGAGTAAGACCAATTTTGAACTCCTGACTCTAGAATTGTAAGATAATAAATTTGTATTGTTTTAAGCCACTAATTTTGTATTCTCAGCAATCACAGAAAACTAACAGTCTATATCATAAAAATTAAGGACAAATCTGAAATTTTTTTAGACAAAGATTAAAATCCATTAAATTGGCTCAGATTTTATCAGATTAAAGTGACCATGTATAATAAAGATACCATCCACATCCCAATGGACATGTAGTTGAAGTCCTCACACTAATATGATATAAAGTAGACTTTATAACAATGGGTAACACAAGAGATATAGGTGTCAGCCAACAGAAAGGTTTAGGAATCTCAAATTTGCATGTATGCATAATAACATAGCCTCAAAGCATATAAAAGAAAATTAATAAAATTAAAAAGAGTAAAAGACAAATCTACAATTATTTTGTGAAATTTTCACATTCTTTCATTAGTAAACAACAGAGCTAACCAACAAGTGCATATGAACCATCTTCAAAATTGACAATCTAGGGATTCTCAACAAAGTTTAATGGAGTGATATAATACAGTTTAAGGTTTCTGATCACAGTACAAGTATGATAGAAATCCACAGATTTAAACTACTTATTTAATGTAAACAACTTCATCAAATATAAATTAAAATTATAGGATATTTTAATAGAATGCTGCTTATAAAATTGTGTAGGGCACAGCCAAAGCTTTGTTTAGAAGGGACCTAATAGCATTAAACATATACATGAAAAAATAAGACAGGCTGAAAATTAATTATTTAAATATTCATCTCAAGAAGTTAGAAAAATAGCAATGTATTAAACCCAAAGTGGTAGAAGGAATAAAAATAAGAACATAAATTAATAAAATATAAAATAAACATGGAGATTGTATAGTCCACAATCGCAGTTCAGAAACCAAATACAATCAAAATGGGCTGAAAAAGAACTGGGGAATCTCATGTTTGCAGCTCTATGGGATAGCTCTATCAGTATGCTAACAAGAGCCTATCAGCTACTTTCCTGCTTAGAGGATATATTTCTTCAGCTAATATGCTTGTGTTATACAAGAAAACTGTCAAAAATCCTATTTTTTAATCTTTTTATTATGAGTCTGTAAAGTAGAGATTAAGGGTATAGGTTTTGGTGTTGGAAGACTACTGAGTTCCAATCCTTTCTGCTATTTAATGGTTGGGTGACCTCAGGCAAGATATTTATTATTTTTAAGCTTCAATTTTATCACCTATATTATGGAGTTCATATTTAAAACTATCTCTGACATTTATTATGAGGAATAAATGTAAAGCTGCACAATGCCTGTCAAATAATAAATATTTAATATATGACAACTCTTACTATTTTTATGCAAGGACAGACTATGCACTCTGAACTTAAAAGCCCTGCAGCCTACAACAGAGCAGCTATGGGACATCATGTGACCTTATTTATCCGAATTACAAGTTATTTAACTCAAGACTGCAAATAAAAAAAATAAAAATACTTCCCATAAAATATGAGTAATTTTTTTAAAACTACCCAAGATTTATTCACAAAAGAAAATTTTATAGGGAGGAAACTGGAAACTATATTTTCTCTTTTTAAGCAGAACACAAAAATACCGATTCTTTCCATCAAATTAACATTAAACATCTTCCTGAAATAGGGGACTTAAATCTTATCAGCTTGTTTTCCTTCCTCATTTGCATATTTAGATAATCACATGCAAAATTTTAGTCCAAAGATTAACACTTAACATTGTCATCACTGAAAGGAACCAGAGATGCACCTTAAGTACCTTGGTGTCATCAAGCATCCACTGAAGAGAAAACAGAACTCAGAGATGGGAAGAAAATATTTACATGATTCAGCAGAGGTTATGCCCACTAGAGAGATGAAATGTATTCTCTGCTTCAATGGGACAGTTTAAATTCATCAGAATTGATGCAGGTGAAAGGGCTCTGAAAAACATTTACTTAAACACACTGTTTCCTCTTGCATCGTTGCTGTCTTTTTGGACATATTTATTCCAGGTACAATGTTCAGCAGTTGGAGTTTCAAATATTTGAAAAATATTTAGTTTAACTGTAAGACTCTAGGAAAGATTAAATATGTATCTTATGGTTTCCCACATACCAATCAGTCAATGCATCAAGAGATAAACTAATGTAGATATATTCAGTCCAGAGGTTATACCTTGGGACAATATATCAGGTTTGGGGAAAATGACTTGCATCATTAAGTTGACTAAGGGAAATTTGTCATTAAATGTAACATTCTGTTATGCTTAAGAGGTAGGGAATTATTATCTCTAATTTTCAGATGATGAGTCACAGGGATGTACTATGGCTTGCATAAACTTGTATATTCTAGTGTCTGAACATAATTCATTCTCCACAGGCTCTACTCCTCTGATACTGGCTA
>PVKH010042795.1:0-10786 GCA_004027955.1 Chaetophractus vellerosus | reverse complement strand
TGTGGGAGTCAGGGAAGCCTGTTCTAGAAAAATGTAGCTTGAGCTAAGATCTAAACGATGAGCTTCAGTTAGTAGATCAAGGAGGAAAGGAAGACTATTCCAGGCATAGAGAACAGTATATGCAAAGTTCCTGTGGTGAGAGAATGCATAGAGAGTTCAAAGGACTGAAGAAAAGCTAGAGATTGCATAGAGCAAGGATGAGTGTGGCAGCAGGGGAGACTGGTGATGTTTGGAAGAGCTCAGGTCACAGAGGGCCTTACAGGCCATGGAAAAAGTGTTTTCACCCCAAGAACAATAGGAGGCCAGCAAAGGGCTTTCAGAAATGGGTGACTTGCTCTGACTTGTGTTTTGAAATGATTACTCTGTAGAAATCATATGTAATGGAGAAAACATATTAGAAATGCACAGTAGGAGGCAGAGTAGGGTTTTGTAGTAGAACAAGAGTGAAAGAATTGTAACTGGGATTAGGGTGGTGGTAGTGGTCGAGATGGAAAAAAGTGGATGGATTTGAGAGATATCAATTAAGTAAAATCTACCAGTTGAGTGATGGATTGAGTCTTAGTGGTGAGGGAGAGGAGATATCAATGCAACATCTACTCTCCAGTTCATTGGACTCACCCAGGATAACTAACAAGGAGATGGTGCTAGAAAATGCCCATCCCAAGGACCAGACAGTGTCTGCAACTGCAAGCAAGACAGTTCCATCCATCTGCCCCATGGGATCTAAGCCCCCTCTCAATTAGAAACAGAATAGGCATCCCTATCCCCAAATCCTCAAGATTGGGGAATGAGCAATGGACTAAAGTAGACTTATTATTATTCTATTATAGACTAATTATTAGTCTAGCAATGGAAGAACTTTTATCATTGATATAAAGGCAGTGGCCACCAGAGGTTCTGAGGGGAGGGGGGAGAGGGAAGAATAGGTGTAATAGGGGGACATTTTCAGGACATTGGAATTGTCTTGCATGATACTGCAATTACAGATACATGCCATTATATATTTCATCATAACCTACAAAATTGTGCGGGACAAAGTGTACTCTATAGTGTAAACTATAGTCCACGATTAGTAGCAATGCTTTAATATGTGTTCATCAATTTTAACAAATGTACCACACTAAGGAAGGATGTCGTTAATGTGGAAAAGTGTGAAAGGGGGAGGGAGTAGGGTATATAGGAATCCCCTATATTTTTTAAGTAACTTTTATGTAATCTAAAGCTTCTTTTCAAAAAGTTAATAAAAAAAAAAGAACGACTACTGAGTTTCTGATTTATACGGCTAAATGGGTCTACTGATTAGGGAGCACATGTTGGTGAAGAGGGACGGTATGATCTATCACACTTTCTTTTTCAGTCTCATCATGACCACTGGTAGGATGGTACCATTATTCATTCAGTCAACAAACATTTGTTGATAATCTATTGTCTCCAAATTCTGTTAAACAACAGAGATGAAAGCAAACACAAAGAAAATACAGTCTTCCTACTCTTAAGTATCTTACAGGCTAGTCAGGAAAACAGACATTGAATATAAAATAATATAAAAGATGTGTTTTGTAACAACTGCTGTAATAGAGGAAGGGACAAAGTGCTGAGGGAATCTGGAGGAAGGAAATCCATTGGACGGAAAGAGTGTGATAGAAGGAGGCTTTGGACAAGTAAGAGTTAGATTGAGAAAGTGAGGGAACAAGGGAGGCATTTTCTGGGCTTGGAGGTGAGAAAGCAGAGCACTTGGAGAAACTTGGTTGAGAAGAGAATGGCCAGAGCTGAATCTACAAAAACATATCCTCAAATATCCTGAACACCATTAAAGAGTTGATCCTAAGGCAAATTTTAAGCAGATGAGTGCATTATGAGATCAGACTCGTTTTTAGAAAAATGACTGTAACAATAGCATAGAGTGGATTTGACAGGCAGGGACGAGGCACGAGACCTGGTAGAAGTCGGCTGCAAGAGTGAAGGTGAGGCTCTAAACCAGAGCTTCTGAACCTCAGAACTGTTGGCATCTGGGGCCTGATAATTCTTTGATATGCGGGGCTGTCCTGTGCATGGTAGGAGGTTTAGTGGCACTGCTGGCCTCTACCCACTAGATGCCAATATTATCCCTTTGCCTGGTCGTGAAAACCAAAATTGCCTCCAGACATTTCCAAATGACTCACTGAGGGGCAAAATTACCCTGGTTGAGGCTCACTGGCCTGACTTGAGGCAGGCAGAGTGGGGTTAGAGAACTGAACACATTTGAGAGATGTGAAGGAAACAGAACACATAAAACTTATGACTAGCTGAATATGGGGGTACAGAGGGAGAAAGAGGAATAAAGAAAGACTGAGGTGAAGGGAAAAGCAGAGCAAAACCAGATGGTTCTCACCCACAAGGCTCACATTTATAACCATGGTCTCAGTGTGGTAAGTTCTCCAGTAGTCCAGAAGCAGACAGCATTTGACAATATTAGATGTATATAAAGCAGTGTGACTGGCAGCTTTATTTTCATCCAATTATGGAAGAGTGAGACTTTGCCAGCACCACCTTGTAAAGTTATGCAGGTTATGTGTCTGGCAAGTAGGGGCAACATGGGGCATAGAATTCAGTTCTCCTTGGCTCACCACACCAGTGTCCTGGAGCAGGGCTGTGTCCGTCCAGAAGAAGTGAGCCCAAAGATGGCTCCTTAGTGGTAGGTGGTTATTTTTTATTTGATAAAGATAAACTTCTTTCTAGGTTTGGGGACCATAATTAGCTTTTTTTCAATCAATGGGATTCAAAAGGATTTTGGTTACATAGCTTATATCCATTCTGAACTCTGTGAAATTATAACAGCGCTTGCTGCAGAATTAGGTGATAGAAGGGAAACAAGGATGAAAGTGTTCATCAACTGGGGCAGAAACTTCTGATTACCTACTCTCACATTTATTCCTTCACTCCTACCTTAGTAAAACAAAACAAAACAAAACCAACAAACAAAAAGGCAAAACAAATATTTCAGGGCAACAAATTGCTCTGCCAAAGAACCACATTTCCCTGCCTCACTTGCAGCTAGATATGATCATGTGACCAAGTTTTAGCCATTGAGAAACAGTTGAGAGTGTGGGACTTTGTACCCTTTTTCCTTCCTGCTACCTGGAATGCAGATGGAACAGTGAGAACTTGAACAGCTATTTTGTACTGTTAAATCACTCTGAGAATTGTGGCCCCATAATAGGATGGTAAAAGAGCACGTTGGAAGAAGCCTAGATCCCTAACACCATGGAGCCACTCTAGCAGTTCTACACTGTAACTCTGGGCTCTTATTATATGGGAAAGGAATAAACTATTTTGTAAGTAACTATCATTATGCATTTTATGTTACATGCAAGTAAACTTAATTCGACCGATATATAAACTCTGTGTCAGTCACAAGGATCCATAAACTGACCTTTCATCAGAGATAAGAATATAGTCATTGGGAATATTTCTTTGTTTTATTCACCTGATTTATTTTTTTTCCTATAAAACCTGGAGATCCTTAAGGAGAAAGAAAAATCAAAATCTATATGTTGAGATAGATTTAGATAAGAGAGCTATATTGTACAAGTTAATACATAGAAAGTATTAATAAAATGGCATTTAGATTCAGAGCATATGAATAATGATGATAATCTTAGTTAGCTTTGGATGACCTGGACATTTCCAGTGATTTTTCCGGTCTTTGATAAAAACACAGACTCCCAGAATAAGCCATCTCTATCTAGGAGTCTCTACGCAAGTAATAGTAACTTATATATATATAAATTCTCATTTATATTACAGAACAAACACTAAACAATGTAATGAGGGCCAACTGGCTAGTGGATAGGGCACTGGTACACCACATGGGAGGCTCCGGGTTTGGTTCCCGGGGACCTCCCTGAGCGGGCAGACTGCCTGAGAAGGCAAAAGCCGCCGTGGGCAGGGCAGAGCCGCCATGGGCAGGGCAAAGCCGCCACAGGCAGGGCAAAGCTGCCACAGGCAGGGCAAGCCGCCTACAAACAGAGCAAAAGCCGCCTGCGAACAGAGCAAAAAGCCACCCAGGAAAGGAAGCAGACCCGCCCACAAGCGGGGCAGAGCAGCCTGCGTGGTGACCTGGCTCGGCGCGTCGCTGCAGCGGGGGGAGACAGAGCAGACGCAGAAGAACGCAGAGAAATGAACACAGCAAGAGTAAGCAGGAAGGGGGGGGGGATATGTAACCAAAAAAAACCCCAAAACAATGTAATGAGAGAGTTTGGAGAGCCAATGAGTCCTTCAATCAAATCTAGAAAATTTCTCTCTTTAAATAAGAGATATAAGCACAATTTCTGATTCTTTATACAGAATTTATCTCAATTACAATATAATAAGTTTATTTGGTGACTAACATTCAGTCCTTTTTTTTCCTTTATATTTTCACTACAGTCCAATCATTTGAGGCTCATTAATAGAGGTATGGAATTGGTGCACTGCCCCCGTGGACAGGGCAGGAGAGAGTAGCTGGAATGTCAAAGAAAAAAGTAATGGTAATGGCTTGAGAGATGGTGCCAAGTGTTTAGACCCAATGGAGTGGGTGAAGGGAAGCTGAGTCACGAGGCTGGAAGCCAAGGGAATCAACAGTGTGCAGAGTTCTTAGAAATTCAGGGCAAGAAGTTCAGTGACCCATGAAGTTGTATTATGGGCCTACTTCAATGTGACTTTGGCTTGTTTCCCTGAAGCAGGTGCTCATACAGTCTACAGAGAAGGAGGATATTTCTTATGGTAAACCAGTGGTATTCTCTGTGTTATTTCTTGATGTCTATCTAAGGTACTCATTTATTGATTTCTGGGTCTCAAAGACTCACAACCACGCCTATCTATGTCTTCCTGTCAGGAGTTTATAGGAAATATGAGCTCTTGCAAACCTTGACTTAATTATCTTAGATTCTCTTCATCACAGAGAAGTACTGGGCAAATAAGAGGTTTTCAAAAATGTCTGTAGTGAATGCATGAATATGTGAAAGCATTAATACATGAACAAATGAATGAATGAAGAGAAGCTATAGCTCCCTATTTTCTCTCTTCTAGAGTGCTAAAAAATGCCTTGATTTCTAATGCTTATCTCATCTTGGAAATTTGAGAGTCACTGACAAATTTGCCTCATATCAATGAGCAAAAATGAGTAGAACTACTGGATGTATCAAAGCTTTCAAAATTGTGGTAAGGCTATAATATCTATGCCACACTGACAATTTTATATTTCATTTTAACATATTAAAATTGGCTCTAGAAATAAGTCACATCATCTCTGTATATTTCATCATAATATTAGGCTTATTTGTCAAAACATTACCAACAAATCTTGATGTTATCATAAATAGTATCTCTTCTGTTCCAAATGTTTCAGTTTTCTATTGTACCAAATGCATTATGCTTTGCAATTTGGTTAACAATCATTCTAAGTAAAATATAGTTCTAGTAGGAAGGCTTTGGAGTTAGTTCCCAGTTCCTGAGAATAAGATTGTTAAAAATAAAATAAATTAGAGTCAGTTTTCTTATAAGTGTTTGGGCTTACTTTCTCCCTCTCTCCCTTTTTATCTCCTTCTCTTATTTTTAAACTAAATTTATATGGTATTAACCATAGCCTAAATAAAAGACAAAATTTAATTCTGGAACCCAGTTAAGTAAAAAATAGAGGATCTCTCCTTTTCCAGGTCTTCTTAAATGCTACCTAAATTATGTCACTCTATCTTAACTTGTAGCAAAAAGCCTTTTTATAATTAATCATTGAAGATATTTATATCTGAAGCAAACCAGAGAAGGAAAAACTATGAAAGAGTAATAAATAAAATAATGGAACCAAAGTCTTATGCCCATGTATTTAACGTATTTTCTTCATAGTCAAAGTACTTCTTGACCCCGACTCTTTCAAGTTCCTTATTGACTATATAAACAGTATGTGCTAGTTTTGAATGACTGGCCCTTGGATTCATCTTGGTTTTTTTTGGCCTTTGCCCAGATCATTGTGGTGATAACCATATTCATATATTGTGATGGACCAAATATTGTCCACCACAAAGATTTGTTCAAGCCCTAACTCCTGGCCCTGTGGATATGAACCCATTTAAAAATAGGAGCTTTGAAGATGCTATTAAGATGAGACCAAATTGAATCAGGATGGTCCTTAATTCAGTATAACTGGAGTCCTTATAAGCAAAGGAAACTTGGGTACAGTAGGAGGAGTGAGCAGGACCCAGAAGGAGGCAGATGGCTGTGTGACAGGGGCAGAGATTAAGTTACAGATTGCCAGCAAGCTACCACCAGAACCCTTCAGGAGAAATCATGGTCTGCTCACACCTTGATTTTATATTTCTAGCATCCCAAAAGTGTGACACAATAAATTCCTGTTGCTTAAGCCAAGCGGTCTGTGGTGTTTGTTATAGCAGCCCTGGCAAACTGAGATATATATCGGGATTATTTTTTTACTTTGGGGTAAACCTTGACTTAATTAATTATCTTAGATTCTCTTCATCACATAATGAAAGCAGTGGCTTTCATTATCATAACAGAAAGGTCAGTTCAACCAACCACATCAAAATAGAGTGAAAAATATGACCTAAAATAAGTGCTTAGCCCGGTGTGAGGGTGAGTAGATTTGCGCATGCTTACATGCCTGTACATGAAGCTGGTGTCTTACCATGAACCAGATCTCTCTCCTCTTTCAATCCTAGATCCTGACATTCGAGAAAGACATTTCACTCACCATATTGCAAAGGATAGCAAATGAGTAGTGCAATAAAAACAGAAAATCAAGAAGCTAAGTGTTCCATCTCCTTCAGTTACGTGTTGATTTCATGTTTGCTGCATTACAAATTGTGAACATTTCTTAGAAGAACGTAGATTGTTTTGGACTGCTCCTGCAGTTACCAGTGCTTCTCTAATATCCTCTTTTTATGCTTTTCTTCCTTTAGAGAAAACTCTTTTGATATAAGTGTGATTTTTGCTTAAGGCTTAATAAAATTCAATAGCTGTTAAACTTTACTTTATGCCTTGTATACATTCTTTATTAAATTATTGAAGATTTCATTCTGGATTAAAAGTAATCAGGGTATTTGATATATCAATTGGTGTTTTGATTCTTAAATCTGAACCATACATATGAAACAAATGAAAATAGTTCTTTTTGTACAATTGAGGTGTTCGTTTCTTTTGGTGGTGGTTATTGTTTAAAGGATCTTCCTGGTTTTATTTATCCAAGAACAGTTTACTTCTTCCTACTAATAAAGCACTCTGTTGATGTTATGGGATAAAAAAATTGAATAAGGCATTTTTCCTTGCCCCCATGAGCAAGAGGAGTGGGTGGGTGAGTGGATCATATATAAATAGTCAAAAGTATGAGCAGTACAGGCAAAGACACAATAGAGGAGAAAAAGGGGACAGAGGGAAAAGGGACAAAGATGAAGCATACAGTGTAGCCTGTGCAATGGAGGAATGTCTGATGTCATTGCTATGCTGACTTGGGACCTCGCAATCTGCTTTCCAAATGGAGCCACTGGTATTATCCCATATGTAATACCCATCACTCAATCAATAATAATAACTCCCATTTACTGAACACTCACTATATCCCAGGCATTATCTCATTTTACTCTTATTAGCTACTCTAAGATGCAATTGCTATTAACCCTATTTTTCAATGAAGAAAATGAGCACAAAAAGAAAAATCATCCTGGGCATGATCATGGAACCAACATGTGGAGAACCTGGATGAAACCAGTTTGATGTCACAGCCTATGTTCTGTGCTGTCACCTCGTTCCCCCATCCCAGCAAGTGGTGAGTAGGTAAAGAGGCCTTTGGCTCTGAGATAGGAAAATAGGCTGAATGTGGGTAAACACTCTTAAATCCCATCTCAACAGTATGGTCCATTGTGGGGACAGGATACAACAGTATAATGCACAGTACAGTCTTGGGATGGATTTTCTTCCTTAAACCAGCATCATTCATGCTGGTTAAGGCAAACATTCGATGGCATTCTTATCTAAATGATACCATTTATTTTCTTTGTTTTCATCTAAGTATGGAATTTGAAAGCAGGGTAACTTTGGGATCAGTAGGCTAGATTACTTGAACTCTTTGAGCCTTTTCTCTTCATTGGTATAATAAGGAAAATGTCCATCTTGAAAAGTGGTTTTGAGAATTAAATCAGATTATATGGACAGTATGGTAGACCACTTTTAAGGCATTTTTGTGTCAATAAGTTACCCAAGGAAGCTACAAGGTACTCAATGTATTCAACCTATAAAACAATCACAGTTATTAGTAATTGGTAGTATTATTTTTCATAATTTTGTTTCTTTTATATATTCATATGTTAGCTCTCAGTTCAGTGATATTAGATAAAACTGGAACACTTTACATTTAGAAAATCTTCAAAATCATGCAGAGAAGGACAACTAATTTCCTGGCCCATTTATTACAAGAAGCTCCCGAAATTCAGGCCAAAATAGCTCTGGCTCTGTTTACAGCCTCATCACATTAACCACAGATCTAATTTGCAAATGATTATCACCCTTGGACTCCAGATTTCTTATATTCCCCTGCCTGGAAAGAATTCATACCATTTCTTCCACATCTAGTCATTTACATTTTCCAAGGCCAAGTTTCTTTTTATGTAGACACTTCTAACTTCTTTGGATTATATTTCTGGTCTCCCTGGTGTTTGGTACTCTTCCCAAGCTAGGATCATCTTAAAATTTTATGAATATGTTTTGAGATCTGCATCTTCCCCCACCACATTAATAAAACTATTGAATTAGAAAGGCCTCGCATGGATCCCTATGGGAACAGTGCTACTACATCTCACCAATTCAACATCCATTTCCACAAAAATGTATTCGATTCATTTCATCATCTGTGAGAGCCTTCCTTATACTGAGATCTGGAGATGAAGAGTTGACTAACTCCGTATTCTCTGCTTTCAAAGAGTTCACATGTGAATTACCTGTATGAAACCATTTAGCACCTGAGAACTACCTTATAACTTTTTGGTTACTACAAAGTTGGGAGAAAATAGCTCACTTGCTTAGATCCAGCCCAATTTTAAAAAGCTAAAGAATTGCTACTAATTCATCAAATATGGAGGTATTGGATAACTGCTATGTGTTTGTACTGTTGTATATTATTTGTAGGCTAATTCATAGTTGAAGAAGCAAACTGTTTTGCAATTGAAAAACACTAGAGAATTTATCTGGTGTGTTATGTCAAAAGCCTAGAGGGAGTGAAATTGTTTGACAGGATCACAAAGTGAGTTAGTGACACAGCCAGTATTGAACCTGCCTTGTCTCCTTCAACTGTTCTGCACTGTCTTGGTAAAATATGTCTGTGTTACGTGTGCTGTCCTGGCTTAGGAGGTATGCTCCTCAAGGACCGGGTTTTTATCAGGGATAGATTTTGTACAGATTATATCATCTTGGGAGTGTTAAATATCTACTATTTCTTGTTTAATATTAAATATTACACAACAGCTGTGTAAATTCGTGTGTTGGACATTCGTGTGTTGGGCAGACATGGTTAGCCATCTACCAAAAAGTCATGCTTTCTCTTCTGTGATACATAGTTGTTGCTGGGAAGTGGCTGCCCAGCCAGAGACTACATTTCTCAGTCTCCTTTGCACCTAGGTGGGGCCCTGTGCTGAGTTCTCCACCATTGAACTGAAATGATGTGTGTTTCTTCTGGACAAGTCAGTTTCTTTTTCCTTATCCCTCTGGATGTCAAATACCTCCAAGTATGTTATAAAACGTAGCATATTATTGTGATGCTTCAGTGCCTTCACTTGCCATCTGTTTTTTGTTTGTTTGTTTGTTTGTTTGTTTAGGTATCAGGGCCAGGGATTGAACCCGGGACCTTGTATGTGGGAAATTGAGGCTCAACCACTGAAACACATTGGCTACCCTGAGTTGTTTTTCTCATTTGGTTGCTTGTTGTTTGTTTTTGTTTTTAGGAGACACCTGGGACCAAACCCGGGACCTCCCATGTGGGAAGAAACTGCTTGAGCCACATCCGCTCCCCGCCATCCATTTTTTAGCTTAATCAAACTGAGGGGATCTCATTGTAAGTAACTATTTGGGTGGGGGGATTGGAACTATGTCTTACTTTGTTTTTCTAACTATATGAACACAGAGACTTTTATTTACTTGGTCTCTGTGGTCTTCATGGAACATTTTGCTGTAGTTTGAATTTTTTTCCTTTATTTTTATAAAAATGGTGATTACTAGATCCCCAGTTCAATATATGCTGAAATGTTGGTGTGGCAGGTGGAAAAAGTAGTTAAAATCACACACAAAGCTATAGGTTCTGCTCTGAATCTCAATCTCTGTCTACTTCTACAGGACCTCATTAATGTACTTGCATCTCCTAAATCACCATTTCTCTGCATCTCCTAGATCATTGCTATAAACAAAACATACTCTATTATCTTCTGTCTTTTTTTAAAAAAAGACAAACATCATCTTTGATCGCACATCACCCCCAACTATCTGCTTCCAATTGCTCAGCTCTCCTTCTAAATGAAATTTCTTGAAAAGATTATTTGCACTTCCATGTCAATTTCCTCATCTTTAAGTCTCTCTTAGTTTTTTCTAGTTGGTCTTTAGTCACAACTCCACTGGAACTGCTATAGTGACCTACATGTTGCTGAATCCAAAGGACACTCCTCTGCCTTCGTCCTACTGGACTCACTTTCTAGAAACACTTTCTTCTCATGCCTTTTGTGCTATAATGTCCCCCTGGTTTTCTTATTGCACATGTCTACTTCTCAATTTCTGA
>PVKH010042794.1:0-10784 GCA_004027955.1 Chaetophractus vellerosus | reverse complement strand
GACCTGCCCTGCCCGTGGCGGCTCTTGCCTTGTCCGTGGCAGCTTCTTGCCCTGCCCACGGCGGCTCCGGCCCGCCCATGGCGGCTTGCCATTCTCAAGGCGGTCTGCCCGCTAGGAGAGGTCCCCGGGAATCGAACCCAGGGCCTCCCATGTGGTATGCCGGCACCCTATCCACTGGGCTATCGAGCCGGCCC
Organism: Chaetophractus vellerosus; assembly: GCA_004027955.1. Classification (NCBI taxonomy): domain Eukaryota; kingdom Metazoa; phylum Chordata; class Mammalia; order Cingulata; family Chlamyphoridae; genus Chaetophractus; species Chaetophractus vellerosus. Next base: position 10,590 of record PVKH010042794.1, on the reverse strand, counting down.
CCCTATACATTTTTTTAAGGATTTATTTATTTATTTATTTTATCCATTTTTACCTCCTCCCCCCCAACCCCATTTTTGCCGTTCCTGTGCCATTCACTGGAAAACTCTCTGTATCTGTTTCCTGCCCTCTCTTCTCATCCTTCTCCTCCTGCCTTCACTGGGATTCGATCCTTGGAATCTTTGATGTGGGAGGGAGGCATCTTACCGCTTGCGCCACCTTAGTTCCTGGTTTCTCAGTGCATCTCGTCTTGGCTCTCCTTCGTGTCACTCTCCTGTTACATCATCATCTTGCTGCATGGCTCACGGGGCCTGCCGGCGCACACACGGACGGGGCCTGGCGGCGCACTCATGCACGGGGCCTGGTGGCCCACGCGCCTTCTATATTTTTCTTTTTTTATTTTTACCAGGAGGTCCCGAGGATTGAACCCAGGTCCCTCCATATGGGCGATGGACGCCCAACCACCCAAGCCACATCTGTCCCCCTGCTATATCTCTTAAGGTTGACCAAAGATACCCAAAGTTACAGTCTTTTCCCATACAGGATGGTCATATAATAAATCAGGCTTAGTTTATCACCAGCATTCTAAAAACCAGACCTAGGGAGAAAAACTAGGTCTGGGGACACATGCACAGTTTCTAATATAGCAAATGTTTAGCCTACCCAGATTATCACAAAATCAGGTCAGCAAGAAAATTCGCAATTCCACATTTATCTTAACTCTGTAATTTCCAAGGAAATAATACTGTGAGAAAACAGACCTTGAAGTCAGAAAAGCCGAATTCAGTCTAAGCTTGATATAAAGCTTTATTAACAAATAGATTCCAGATACAAAGATAGAAGGAAAGCAATTCATAGATTTTTTCACTTGTAAATATAAATTAAATAAAATATTAGTTAACCAAAACCTACAGTATATTAAAAAAGATATGTCATGATCAGAGAGTTCATACTAGAGAAAAAAGGCTGGTTCAACACTAGCAATATCTACCAAAGTAATTCATTTCATTAGTAAACTTAAAGAAGAAAATATACTTGATCATCTCAATAAAAGAAAACAAAAAACTTGATAAATTCTAGATAACAGAAATCTATAGTAAGCATCACAATGGACAAAGTTCAGGTAAATTACTTTTAAGATTATGAATAAGACAAGGTTGCCTTCCATTAGCAATATTATTCATCAGAGTAATGAAGGTATAGGGCAAGGCCATAAGACAAGAAAATGAGGTACAGGAAATATCAGGGAAGAGATAAAATGCTACTATTTGCAGATGATGTAATCATCTAATTGAAAACCCAATCTAATCAACAAACTATTGGAACTAAAGAGAATTCAGCAGGGATACTCATTGTAAGAACAAATATCAATAGCTTATTCCATTCCAGCAGTATCCACATAAAAAATATTTTTCAAAATAACAAAAATTATAAAGAATCTAAGAGTTAATTTAATAAAAATCCACAAGAATTTTATGGCAAAAGTTAAAGTATATTAAAGGATTTAAAATAATAGAATAAATTAAATAATATACCATATTCATGGATGAGATGTCTTAATATTGTAAATATGTCAATTCAAAGCAATTCCAATAAAAAGTCCCCAGAAATAAAAAAAATAATAATCTGATAGATTTTAATATTTATATAAAAGAATAAAGGTCCACAAATAGCTAAACAATTTTTTTAAAAAGATGACCAAAGTATAGATTCACTCTATTAGATATTTACTTAGACTACAGTCATAGGAATAAAAATAGTGTAGTGCAGGCACAGAGTAAATAAAGCAACATTCAGAATAGAGAGTCAGGAAATAGATCCATGGATTTTAAAAAACCTAGTATGAAAAAAGTGAAATCACAAATCAGTGAGAAAAGCAGAAAATATACTGCTAATGGTAGTATATTTTGTTAGATAATGTTGGAAAAACTAACTATATAGAGAAAAATTAATTTGGATATCTATCTTTCACCATATACAAAACATTGACAATATTAATAATGACAACAAAATAATAATAGCTAGCATACACTAAGCACTTATAATGTATTAGTAGCTATAACTCAAATTGTGATATGGGAATGTCCTAGCAAACCTTCTACTAACAGAATATTCATATATTATGTGAACTGTTCAAGAACACAAAAAAGGGTGTTAAATTTTTATAACAATCCTCTGAAATAGGTAGTGTTGTAGCAGCCATTACAACTAAGGAAACAGACACAGAAAGGTTAATTAACTTGCCTAAGGGCCTGAGGAGAGCAGGTGATAATAGCAAGCTACTAGAGCCAGCTGTTTATCATTAGGAGTTCAGTAAGTAAAACCTGGATATGTATAAAATGAGAAGGAATAAACTAAATGTACACCCAGATGTCTAAGGTACTGAATGAGAAAAGAAAGAATTAGATCTATAGCAAAATCGTATTAATGTAATTCAAAAGTAGACTTAAAATACTATATATTTTTCAGGGATATACAAATATTAATGACATAAAACCATGTTAGAGTATATACCTACAGTATAGAGGGAAATGGAAAAGGGGATGAGGGATGAAGCAGAAAAAATTATGTAATAAATAAAACAAGGACCTTGCATGGACTAAAGATAATTATGTGTCATGAAACTCAAGATTATGATTAATTTAATTCTGTGTACCCAAGATTCAGAATTTTAAAAATGGGAAAAAAGAAAAGGTAATAAAAGATCTAGCTTCCGGACCCCATGGCACCAACTCAAATGGTGTTGTGGAAATGTTCTAGAAAACCTCCTACTAACAGAATATTTATATATTATGTAAAGTGTTCAAGAATACAGAAAAAGGTGGTATGTTTTCAACTCATTTTAAGAAGCTAAATAACCCTGTTTCTATAACCAAAGAATAAAAAAACAACTCTAGGCCATTCTCAATTATTAACCGAGAAGCACACTCCTAACTTAAATGAGTGAATCAAATCCAGCAGTGCATTTAAAAATGACATCTAATGAGCAAGTAAGACTTATGAAAGGGTGGTCCAATATCAGAATCCAACAACAAACCTTATACTCGGTGGTAAAACAATGGAAACTTGATCACTAAAAAGAGTAATAAGACAAAGATGCTTACTCTCTCTGACTAGAGAAAAAAGTACTAGTGGTTCTATCTGCAACAAGTTTTTAAAAAAGGGGAGGGGGTTTATAACTACTAGAAATCAAGATATTAAAACTATCACTCTTTACAGAGTGATATGATTGCCTACTTAAGAAATCCCAGCAAATCAACTAGTACTGTTAAGAGAGTTCAGTGAGACGGCCAAATAAAATAATGAAAATTTTAAAACCAGTAGCCTTCCTATAGACCACGATTATAAAAATGCAGTATTATGTGAAAAAAAGGTCTCTATTCATAATATCAAATTCTATAAAATACTTAGAAATGAACCTATCCGGAAATACAAAACCTAAATGATGAATTATAAAATGTTACTTAAAGACATAAAGATCTAAATAAATGCTAGATAAATGACTTCAGAAGAGTAAAAAGTAAAAAAAGAAAAAGAAAAAACAACAAAAACAGAATAGTAAAAAGAAGACTTCTTCCCCAAATTCGTCTATAAATTCAATCTCAATAGGTCTTTTATTGACTATGATGAACTGATTCTAAAGTTCAAAGAAAGGAAAAATGTAGGAAAAGCCAAAAACATTTTTTAAAGAGCAATAAGGGGAGATTTGTCTTATCAGATAACAAAATATATAGTAAAAGAATAGCTAGTAAAACAATGTGGTATTGTCATAGCAACAAATAAATTGACAGTACCTAATAAACAGACCCATAGAAATTTAGTTTATGGTAAGGTAGCATTTCAAATCCATAGGCAAAGAAAGACAACATATTAATAAAACACTCCTGAATATCTTTTAAGAACAAACATAATTAGATTCTTAAGCCATACCACATATAAAAATTAACTCCAGATGATTTATGAAAAGTAAAAATAAAATGATTTAAAATTATTAGAAGAAATAATAAGGAAAAATTCTATAATCTTTGAATGTGTAGCAGAGACTGCTTTGCCTACTCCAACATTCACTCTCCCTTTCTGTCTTGATAACAGAAATCCCAGTTTCTGGTACACTGTCATAAAGACAATTCTCAGTCTCCTTTGCACTTAGGTGTAGCTAAGTGACTAGGTTGTAGCTAATGAGCAAGTGTTACGTACGATTTCCAGGAAATCTACTAGAAAGAGAGAGGGTACTCAGATGTAATGGTTGAAGTTCCAGCAGTCATCTGAGATGACCTTGAGAACAGAAGTCTGTGTTAGGCTGGCAGAACAGAAAGTACAAATCCAAGTACTGATGACACCATGAAGCCATCATGTCTGCCTTAAGATTATCTACCTTAAGTTGTCTATTATGTGTGAAAAAAAATAACATATCATGTTTAAGCTATTGTTATTTCATTTTATTCCTGTTTTGTATAGTTGAATCTACTGCTAAGAAATACAGGATGGGAAACATTTTCCTAAACAAGACATAAGACCTAAAGTCATAAAGGAAAAGACTAACACAAATGATTTTATTACAATTTAAAACTTCTGTGTAAAACCAAATTATATATATATATATATGTCCTCCTAATAATCAGAGATTTGCAAATTTTAAAACATAACTTTTTACTCATCAGATTGACAAAATTTCAAAGATACACAACATGTTTTGGGTAGGATATATGGAAAGAACTACCCTTTTTACACAGTTGTGGGAATTATAAGTCAGAGAAACCTTTTTGAAAGGCAACTTGACATTATATATCAAATCTTTTCATATATATACCTTTAACCCAGAAATCCTTAAAAAAAACATGGTATCTGAATACGGAAGTTAATTTCAGCACTACTTGTAACAATAAAAATTTAGAAGCCATTTAAATTTTCTTCAATAAGGGAGTGGTTAAAATCATAATAGACCCATAATATAGAATATATTGCTATTAAAATAGAAGAGGTTGATATATGTATATATGTACTGATATAGAAAGATCTCCATGACATATCACAGAGCAACAGTTATACTATGATCATGTTTAAATAGTAGATATTACATAAATTTATTAGCATATATATTATATGCTAAATAAACCAAAAGGAAATTGAAAGAATGCATAGCAAACTATTTTTTTTTCCATAGCAAACTATTGATTGCAGTTACTTCTACGGAGGAAAATAGGTGGTATGGTCAAGGGAGACTTTATGTTTTGTAAAGTCTATTTTTGGACTATATATTTTAAAATATGTGTATTACATAATAGAATTAACAAGAAACAAAAGAATAAGAAAAGAAATCATTGATTTAGAATCCTGAGGTCACTGAAAAATACCAGTTAAAGAAAATAGAGCTAGCATTGAAGACGGAAGATCTGGGAATTAAAGCAATGAAAATTTAAAAATAGCCTTAAATAAAAGGGCAGAAACTTGCATGATAAAATTTTAAAACAAAGAGGATTAACATCTACTTGAAATGCCGATCTAGAATGAGTAAAGTAACAGGAATATAAGACAGTTGTGAAAGTGGCAAGTATTAGCCATAATCACCCACCAAAAGGCTTCATATTTTGGATTAAGAGCCTACAAACACTTTCTTCTTGGCCACACTCAAGTAAGATGCTCAAAGGTGGGAAATGATAATGTGAAAATAATGTGATAATGGGAAAACAATGATAAAATCATCAATATTTAAACCTGAGAGTTCCAATCAAAAGGGTGTGTGACCCAAGTTAAAGAAAGTTAATGGAAGCACTGAAGTGGCAAATACAGTGTGCCCAAGAAGATGCTTGGGGGAAAGATCCTTGATTTAATTGGACTCAATAATTAATGCCACCGAGTATGTTGGAAAAAACATTGAGTGAATCAAGAGACCTGGGTTCTAGTTCTGTAGAGCTGAGGCTCCCAAGTAGCTGCATAATCTTGGGCAAGTCACATCCTATCTGGGCATCACTTCATTCATAAAATGACAAGATTGGGCTATTTAATCACTAATGTCTCTATGATCTCTAAAGATATTTGAATTTCTAGAGAAATGTGGCTAAGAAATAACAGTGATCCAAACTATATATCTGCCTGATGATTTGTATACAACAATGAGAAGTTTCTTTCATAGACTTCAAGGTATTTGGGAGAGAAAATTCTTCTTTTTCCACTGTACAACATAAGCCATTGACTTCTTTATTGATCACTAAGTTTTTAGCAAAAGTCACCATAGGAGGGTAACAAATTCAGCAAAGTAGATTGCAAGGGTCCTGGTCTCTGGCCAGAGCACATGATCAGATGAAAGAAATGACCACATCAATGTAGTATCCCTAAGAAAGAATGACCTCCTCCAAAAGTGGGAAAATAATTCTTTGGTTTATTTGTTTGTTTGTTTACTTATTTATTTATTATTTATTTATTTATTTTTAAAGATACTTTAGAGATGTCACAACTGCGGCAGGGGAGGATCACTGGTGTGGGCTGTCAGTGATGGGGATGTGTGAGGATGTGTGCACCTGGGTCATGCCTTATGGCATATGAATGTGTTCAAGTGGTCAAGTGGGGTGTTGTCTTGGTGGGTGGAGATCCACACAATAACCAAAAAATTACTGAATTCCCATCCTGGGAAGTCCTGCTACATTCTCTAATAGAGCGGCAAGAACCCTCCGAGTACATGGCCATTGCCTAGTGAAGGAGGACAGACCATTATGCCAGGCCCTTGATAATTGATGGCTGTACTTATGAACCTTTGCTTGTGAAATTGAAACTTAGCCTATATTGCCTAAGAGTTAGCTCCTGAAAGCCTCCTTGTTGCTCAAATGTGGCCTCTTTCTAAGCCAAACTCAGCATATAAATGAACTAACTACCTTCCCCCTGGTGTGGGACCTGACTCCCAGGAATGAGCCTCCCTGGCACCGAGGGATTATCACCAATTGCCAACTAGCAATGCATCTGGAAAAAGACCTTGACCGAAGATATTAAATACAAATGAGTTTTTTATGGCTAAGAGATTTCAAAGTGAGTCAGGAGGTCATTCCACAACTTTCATTTATGCATGTCTTAGCAGGATCTCATTAACTGCTTTTATTGAGCCTCAAAAACAAAACAAAGCAAGCAAACAAACAAAAACCAACCAACCAAGAAACAAAACAATACACATTATTACTTGAATTTGTATCATTTAAATCATTAGACAGCTAAGTAGTCAGAAATGCAAGTACTCAGCATAATACAAAGGAATAACATTGCATTTGTGATTTCAAACTACGTAAAAGTAAATACAAGTTTCAGTGTAACCTTAGCTTACTCTTCCAATTAATACTTCCCTATACTGACTTTCCATTCTTGGCAGAATAGTCATCCCACTGTCATATATACATTCCTACATTCTAGCTTTTGCTTTTACTATTTCCCTCTCCCAGACTGCCACTAACACTCAAAAGACATTTATTACATGATTTTAAAACTGTTCATTATTTTTATATACATGGTTCTCATTCAAGGTAACTAGAAAGCTCCTGATGGTGAGAAGCATGTCTTCTTTCTAACATCCATTTTGGCTCAAGAGAACACACTGTCAATTAATGTTTATCAATAAACAAAAAAGTAATAATTTACAAATTTAATTCAAGTCTGAGAGTTCCTAGAAATTAATTTTACATCTACTTTCTGATTTTTTATTTTTAGATAAGATGTTACTCTTGTTATTAAGGAAAATACTTTAAAATAAATTTTAAAACTACAAAGAAACCGAATAAATATAAATCAATAACCTATAATCAGTATTTAAAGACATTTAACAATTATGTTTACCAATTTACTTTCATTTCTCTCGTTTTAATCCTTCCTTCCATTGGAAATCTGTCAATGAAAACACATGGCAAAATTTTACTATTTTTTACTCTAACTAAATAAAAATTTTAAAAATTCCTTAAAACATATTTAATTTCTGTACCTGATAGTTACCCGATTTGGGTCTTTGTTCAAAGTATTCAGTGTTTTCTTTTCACTTATTCTTAACTGTACATCTAGAAATTCTTTGCAGCTTGCTATCATTGTGACCTACAAAAGTCAGCATACGTCCACTTAATTATTTTTTACTTCTTTCCTCTCATTCTTGTTCTCTGCATTAATTTATTTTCAAACTGCCTTGGGACAACACAATTCTATCAATTGGCATAGTAGAGTTTAAAATCTGCTTTATGCATTTTGCTTCTTTAAGGATTCATTCATTAATTTATTCATTTGCTAAGAAATGTCTAAACACCTGTTAATTGCCATACACAGTGCTATACACTGGGAGTACATTGTTAAGATAGTTAATATTAATGAGATAAAATTTTAAATATTCAGCACAGTACCTACCACATAGTAAGCACTCAATAAATGTAGCTCTCATTATTACGACTACTACTGCTATAACTCACCCTTCTATAGTTTGCAAATTGTTATCCCAATTGAGGTTAATTTGTTAATGGAAAGAATGCTTTTGATATTAAGAAATTTGATTCTAGAGCTTAGTTCTTCCAGATGACTGGGCAGAGCACTTTCTGTGCTTTGGTTTCCCACATCTGCAAAATGGAACTAACACATATTCTAATTATCTTGCAAGTTTGCTGTAAAGATCAGATGAGTTAATGTTAAGATTAGGTATTTTTCTACTCTAATTATTGTCTTAGTTAAGAATAATATTTACATGAAAGTACAAACCTTTTCATTTATTTTGGTTCATGTGACTCCTTAATAATAACTGGAATTCTTTTGTGCTATTTTTAGTGGGTAATTTTTTTTTTTTTTTAGGTATTGGTGCTGGGGAATGAATCTGGGACTTCGTATATGGGAAGCCAGCGCTCAATCACTGAGCCACATCGGCGCCCCTGAGTTGGTTTTCTCATTTGTTTGCTTGTTATTTTTTGTTTTGTTTTGTTTTTAGGAGGCACCGGGAACCAAACCTGGGACCTCCCATGTGGGAAGCAGGCACTCAACGGCTTGAGCCACATCTGCAAACTAGTGTAATAATTTTATCCACATAATAAAAAAAAAACCATTAATTTAAGTAAAAATAATGGCTAAATTTGAGAATAATTATTTTCTTCTATAAATATCTATTTCATATTCATATTCCCATAAATGGAGAAAGGGACCAACACTATGAGTAGGGTTCTATTCACTGCTGCAGCTGTAAAGCTGTTCCCATTGTTGAAATCTTAGAATAACCTGATTTTATTCCCATTTTCTGCACAATCAGTTCTTTTTTTTCTGGGCTATCACTAATACTAATCTATTTCCACTATTATTGCTATTCTGATGCAAAAGATTTAGGAAAGGGTTGCAAGCATATGGCACAGGAGCTGAAACTCATTGTCCCTCATTCATGGCAGATTTATCCAATATATTATGCCACGTTGTCTTAGAATCTTTCTAAATGCACTACACTTGGTAACCACCATGAAGTTAATCAGCATTATCATGTAAATTTACAGATAGTTGCCACCCCTACTTTGGGTATGTATATAAATTTTCCTAGATCTGATAAAGAGATATAACTGAAAATATAATATATTCTAAGGAGGAATATTTCATATCTTATGATCAGAAGTATATATAGGGAATACTTAGCCATTATTAGCAATGTTTTCCTTTCTATTCATTCATTTAAATTACATGTGATATACAAACTAGTTGTTTCTCCAATATTTTATACTGTATCATATGTATTTATTCTCTAGTGAAAATCAACTTACCAGATCTGATAAAGTTTCTTTTCCACTGATTGAACAAAATTTCTTCACTGTCTCAAATTTAATATAATACCAAGCCATCAATCTTCCTGCCTCTGTGGGAAAAGATGGAAAAATAAGCATTCCCCCATCAGCTGAAACAACGATTTTCCATCAGTCTAACAAACATTTACTTAACCTCTATTTCATACCTGTAATGGCACCATGCACAAAAGACACAAAAAATTTGGAAGACACAGTCTCTGGAACTTATAGGTCAGCTAGGGAGATAACCACATGCAAAATAGCTAGACTAAAGGACAAAATCTACTTAATGATAATATTTACATATACAAACTTAAGCACAGAGGAAATAAAATCTAAGAGAACCGGCAGTATGGAATGGCCTATTTAGAGAAAATGGGTCTTAGGAAGGGTCTTGAAAGTGACTAATATGCCTTGGTAGAAAGGAAATAAAGTCATTGTGACCTTTGAAAAAAATTAAGATTTGCTTATGAAAAGAATAAAGTTAAAAAGACTATTTTTAGAATACTGTAATGAGAGATATGACTTGATAAACAGATGGCTTGAAAGCAGTCACGAGTTTAGGTCAAACTGACCTGATTTAAATCCTTGCTCCTCCACTTATCAGGTAGGTGATCAAATGCAAGTAACTTTACCAGTTTCTTAGTGTAGTGTGGGGATAATAAACCTACTAACCTCATAGGCTTTTTGTTAAAGTTAAATGCAATAATAATAGTTCTAAGCAGCACATTGCCTAACATTAAATGTTGTATAATTGAAAGTAGATAAAATGGGAACTTTTAGGTTGTATATATGTTAACAGAATAAAAAACTGAAAAAAAAAAA
>PVKH010042793.1:0-10786 GCA_004027955.1 Chaetophractus vellerosus | reverse complement strand
ACTCCCACCACACTTCCATCTCAAACCCTCAGCCACACATCCCAAGCATTCATCCGGTCCCCCCTCCATCCCCCCAAAGCATCCTGAGCTCTCCAACCTGTCCCTCCCAGTCCTCCCATCCAATAACCCTGCACCACAAAACCCAACAATATCACCACCCACCTGTCCCATTCCCCCAACACGCAACCACACTCTATCACCTCACCACAGATTACGTCCCTATGGATGATGTCCCACTCTTTCTCTTCTCTTTCTCTTTCTTTTAAACCTATTTTTCAGATCCTAGTTCTCAGGGATTACTCAATTTCCTTTATTCATATCAGTGAGGTCATGTACAGCTCATCCTTCAATGCCTGGCTTGCTTTGCTCAACGTAAGGTCTTCAAGATTCATCCATGTTATCCCGTGTGTTAGCACTTTGTTCCTTCTTACTGCTAAGTAGTATTCCATTGTATGTATGTACCACATTTTGCTTATCCATTCATCTGTTGTCGGGCACTTGGGTTGAATCCAACTTTTGGCAATTGTGAACAGTGCTGCTATGAACATTGGTGTACATATATCTGTTTGTGTCTTTGCTTTCAATTCTTCTGGGTATATACCCAGCAGTGGAATCGCTGGTCCATATGTAAGATCTATATTTAATTTTTTGAGGAACTGCCATATTGTCCTCCACAGTGGCTGTACCAATCCACAATCCCACCAGCAGTGGATGAGGGTTCCCGTTCCTCCACATTTATAGTCTGCTGTTTTTTTAATAGCCGCCATTCTAATGGGTGTTAGATGGTATCTCATTGTAGTTTTGATTTGCATTTCTGTTATATCTAGAGAAGTTACAGTGTTTTAACATGCTTGTCTCCATGTTTTCAAATTGATTTCTATCACCAAAGCGATTTGGGTAATTAGCTATTAATATGTCAATTTATAGATCTCATCCATAATGTAATGGTTTGAGTTTGATTTAATTATGAATTCCAAAAATATAGATTAGATTATGTTTATAAACTAATCTGTTCATCTGGGCATGATTAAGTTATGAGTAGGGCGTTAACTGCCACGTCAGTGAGACGTTGAGCCCCACCCCTTGGTGGGCGTGGTCTCAAGTATAAAAGGCTAGACAGGCAGCAGAGAAAAGCAGACTGAGAGAAGCAGATTGAGGAGAGAAGAGATTTGGAGAAGGAGATTTGAGAAGCAGTTCTGATGTTGGAGTGAGCCGTTCGCCCGATAATCTACAGCTGGCCTTGTGGAGAGATGCAAAGCATAGAAAGCCTCATCGTCTACAGCTGAACTCTTGTGAAGGAAACAGAAGCTAAGCCCGGAGAGAAACGCAGCCCCGGGAACAGAGGAACCCGGAAGCCTGAACCCTGGAGACGTCGGCAGCCATCTTCCTCCAACACGTGGACTTTGGTATGGGAAGAAATGTATGCTTTGTGGCCTGGTAACTGTAAGCTTCTACCCCAAATAAATACCCTTTATGAAGACCGACCAATCTTTGGTGTATTTCAAAAGGCACTCCTGTGGCTGACCAAAACACATACTTTTAAAAATGTATAAGGTCTCTTTTTACAAAGATAACCATCTTTCTTTCTTTCTTTCTTTTTTCTTTTAGGTACTGGAGCCGGGGATTGAACCTGGGACCTCATATGTGGGAAGCTGGTGCTCAACCTGTGAGCCACATTGACTCCCAGAGCTGGTTTTTCCTTTGTTTCCTTGTTGTTTGTTTTTCTTTTTAGGAGGCACTGGGGACTGAACCTGGGACCTCCCATGTGGGAAGCAGGTGCTCAACACCTTGAGCTACATCTGCTCCCCATTTTTTATTTTTAAACTGGTTCTTAGGGATTTGGAAAATCAATCTGGTCTTTATATACTGGAAATCTCTGCTAGCCAGTGTATCCTTACATTTATAGCTCAGTGTTAATTAATATTTGTAATGATGACTCCCACTACATAGCTAGTGCCTTCTGAATTATCAGAAATTATACTTCATAATAGCTTCTGTGTTAAATGCATTTTGGGCTCTTTGAATTCTTTGAAATCTGTATTCATGGCATAAACTCTGTCTTATCGCTAGACATTTTTATAGGTTGAACTTAAGAACTTTGCTTCTAGGCCTGGAAATACTGCAGAAAACTCAAACCAATTGGAATGTAAGTTTATGTTTCAGACTGGCTGTAAACATTTGTAAACAATGATAACTGCCCAATTCTATGGTTTAGTAGAAACCTCATGGGCTAGGAATTAGGAGGTGCAAGGTTTAGACCCTAACTATCTTCACAACCTTGGAAAAATAACTTAACCTCCCTGGTTTCAATTTTTTAATCTGTAAAATAAGAGAGTTGCATTAGACAATTGCTGATGAACCATCAGGCTTTAACATTTTATGTTTCTACCCTCCTATGTAATATGTAGTGAGTGTTTTGAATAAAGAACCTACTTAGGCTACAGTTGGAGAAATAGAATAGCATATAACAAATTTATTAAGATCTACAGTCCAAATATTACTATTCTTAAACTTAAGTAAGACACAGTACCTTTATTAAAAACATCACTGTTTTAAAAGATTGAGTAGAGACAGAATTCAGTGAGCAAACTCCAAATGTATAATTAATTATTACTTCTGAGATTGAAGTATTTTATTTTCTGTAAACAATTATGACTACAGGAAAACATTGATAACTGAAGTGTAAATAGGTCTGTTTTGAGCAAATATGCTAATATTCTTCCATTAAAGAATATTACATCAAATGATTTCTTCAACCCTGATATGGAATAACTTCAATTATAGACACTATTAGCTTTTTATGGATATACCGTCACAACTAATGCCCATAAACTAGCTAAAATTCATAAATTATCCTCTAATCAATATTTACATTTGTTGACACATCTGCTTATGTCCACTAATGGCCTATTCTTTACTTAACTATTAGTCATAAAAATAGTTAGCACAACAAAAAAAGCTTTGAAATGTCCAACTATGGTAAACGCTGGGATCAGCAAACATTGCTGGAAGTGTTAACAGCCACCAGTAAAGACAGCTTGTGTACAGCCCTGAAAAGCCAGACATTGACAGATGTTAGCCTGTTGGTGGACTTCAGTCATGGCGTGGACACTCAAGCCACAATAATATTTGTGGTGGAAACTCCCCCAGGAGCAAATGTAGGAGCTTCAATTTCAGCTGATAAGATTGCTGCCTTAAATATGCATCATAAAGTAACAATTTAAGGAGACAGCTGACATGCTACAGGGGCTGGAGATCAGATACATGAGGAATGTATTCAGTCATAAGCAATGGAGAGTCGAGAGAAGCCATGTCTGGGTCAAGCAGCAAGGGTGACATGATTGTTGAGGTAGAAAAGACATGCTGTGACCCCTACCATGACACCTGGGCGTTGGAGAAGAAGGACACCATGGTGTTCTGTGAAAGTAGAAAAAAGGGAAAATTATAGTTACTGTGGTGAATAGCTAAATATGAAAATATCTTTTGACGTTGTCCTAAATTCAAGCAAGTGCTATTACACAGCATTTTGTGCATCATTTTCAAAGTGCTTTCAGGTCCTAGGATGTTACTCGTATGACTTTCACTATAGAAAGAAAAGGAGTTTTACAGGACGGTGGAGGCAAGGAAGCAGGGGCCAGTGTTAAACCAGGGGTGTCTGACAAACTGACCAACAACAACAACCACTCAACTCAAAATGTCTTAAAGAATAAGGAAATTTATATGGAACCCAGAGTCAAGGCAGACCACAGTGTTCGTTTAAGGTGTTCACTCCATATATATTTTTTGCCATTTTCTTGGTTTCCTCCTCCCTGTTTAAGGCTGGTAGTGGGGTTGCCCTAGAATTAGACCTCAAATCCACTAATGACATAATACAGAGGGGGATAACATATTGCTTCTGGAGATTTCCTCTCCAAATATCAAGGAATAACTTTTCTAGAAGCCATGCAAAAACTGCTCCTTGCATCTAAGTGATCTAGTCTATATCAAGTGACCAGCCAATGCTATGAGCCAATCATAGCCAAGGGAGATGGGATAGCCTTTAGACCAATCAAGCCCTGCTTCTGTCAGTACAAGGTTACTGTGTGAGGGAGGAGTGACTACCCAAAGAAAATCAGGCTACTGTTAGGAGAGCAAGAAAGAGAGAGGAATGGATGTCCATGACACTAGTATAGTATCTTCCCTTTCTAGCTGTATGAGGGTGGGCAGGCCAACCAGCCACTTTGAACTTCATTTTCCTTATCTAAATAATAGGGCACCTCACATAATTGATATCCATTTTCTCCTTCCTTAGCAACAAAAACTCATTTTTGTTCTGGTTGGAAAAGTGCCATCTAAACTCTATACTTCTTGGTTGACTCTGCCTCTAGGACATTTGGGAAATTTCTTTAAAAGATGAACTAACAGCTGGTGCATGACTTTTTTTTTTTTTGTCTTTCCCTGTTTTATCTTGCTCCCTGCCTTGAACCTGGATGTGGTCACTAGAGCCCAGGCAGCCATCTTGGACCATGAGGTAATCTTGAGAGTGGAGACCATATGCCAAGCATGGTGGAGCAGATAAAAAGATGGAGCCTGGGTCCTTTATGGCTGCGGAGTTACCAGTCCAATCCTATACTACCTGTGGCCTTCTTTCATGCAAGAGAAAATGAACTTACAAATCCTTTAAGCCACTATTATTTTTTATCTTTGTTGGTAGCAGCAGAACACATTACTCAAATGGTCATTTTCAATTCTCAGTAATTAATAATTTGTTAGGAAAATTCACACCACTGTAGCAACTCATGGCCACCTAAATATATGACCTGTCAAAGCTTCCATATGTCCATGCAACAAATTGTTTCTTTCCATTGGAGACTTTTAATGAAATAAAATTCTAATCAAATTAAACTAGCATGCTTTTTATTCATTTCATAGATGAATAGGTAAAAAATAAGGGCATGCATGAGAGAATGTGAATGTACCAAAAAATAAGTGAAATTTCTTTTCCATATTACCTCACTCTGAAACAATCTGCACTGGAGTTTGTGAATCATTTAATACTTCAGCACCAATTTTTCATGGAGAAGTGGATTGTCTGGGAGTGGAACAATTTTGTGCTGTTGTGAAACTAAGTGAACAGCCCTTAAAATATCTTGAGTCATTGTAAATTTGAACTGCTATTAAAAAATGGTCTGGAGCCACTCAGATGTCAGAAATGATGAAGTGCTTTGATTAGAAATTGTCTGTTCATGCCAGGGGTTATTTGTGATGATTTTTCTGAAAAACTTATATTATAAACTATTTGTATTTGGTATTTTTTAAACTCTCCTGGTAGATAGCACCCACAAATGGAGTATGACTTGCACTCTCCTTTATGCCTCCATGTTCAAAGACAATGACATTCATTTATGCTTGCTCTTGCTTTCTGTTTTCTAATTTTGAATCTTTACTCTATACTCTGGCTTCAGCACCTGCCTGTTGCCTCTTTGGCTTTGGATGCTCTCTTGGCATTTTGCACTGAGCACACTTACTTGTTTCCTTTTGATTTTGGGAGTTGAAATTAACTTGCATGAGATCATCCCACTTAGCTCCTGACCTATGGAGTTTCCCTTTACCCATCTCCCAGCTATGTTCGGTTCCTAGATCATAGCTCTGGATATATCAAAAAAGAATTGTTTTATAATTTTTCTTTCAGTTTAAGATGGTAGCCTGAGTGAATGGTGTGGGAAGGCTTGGGGTTGGGGAGGAAGCCCAGGGAGGACTGAGGAGGTGATATCAGCATTTTGCCCCTGCTTTTACTTTTGAAACCTTTTGCATCCTTAAAATTTTTATTTAGACTTATCACCAGGCTCTAGATATTAATTTAAACATCATTTATAGAGTCCGTATGTGCCCAGCATTATGCTAGTTACTAGAAATAAGCAGGTAGAAGATGCAGTTAATGGAGCTTACTATCTATGGGTGAAACAGAGAAGTAAACCAACAATTACAGTTCACTGTGTTAGGTGTTACTGGAAAGTTCTAACAGTATCAGGGAGCGCTTAAAACAACCACTGGTGGAAAATATTGAGCTGGTCTGGAAATAGTGTGGAGGTTGGTTACCCAGACAGGAATGATCAAACAGTATTCCAGACAATATTTCTAAGCCTTTACCATCTGCTGAGGTTATTTTCCTTAAATTTGTTGTGCTTGTTAGAATGGAAGAATCCTCTACTCAAACACTCAAGAAACCAAGGGTTGCTGTCCTTGGTGCTACAACACATATTTCTGGAAAGGAAAAGTAGACAGCTTGACACAGTGCCAATTTCTAAAATGAGGGTGGGGGTGGCGATATTTATCTAGAGGGCAGGCTGGGCAGAGGGTGGGTAGGCTCCATTTTGTACAAATAGACATGGAAACGTTGATGAGTGGTTAGCACAGAGAGACAGGGCTCAGGTCCTTCACAGCCTAAGTGCTTTTACAATTCATTGGCTTAAACAAAGGCTCACCCCATAGTGTAGGGGCAACACATTGAGTGGAGGTGCTCTCTGCCCCCATGTTCTAATGCAGCAACTGCCATGGATATGTGTGGGTACCTGGGGGTGGGTGCCTAGGAAACAAACAGTACAGCAGCTGCTCCTGGCCCTGCTTTCCTAACAGCTTCTGCCAGGGTTGGGGCTGAGACCATCTTTATAATTGCATTAATTCTGGGGACACACTCCTTAAAAAATAATAGTTAAACCTCTAGCTGCTTGCTGTCCTCTGGACATATGATTTCTAGATTTTTTTCCTCCCGAAGAGCTTGTAGCTTTCTTTTTCCTAAAACCATTTTGGAGGCAGCACAATGTAGTAGAAGGCCAGACAGGCCTGGAATCAAAACTCAACTCACTTATTTGCTAGATTTATGACTTTAGGAGAAGTTAATTACTTCTCTGAGGACTGATTTTATAATATATGAAATGGAGGTAAGATAGTTAACTTGCAGAATTGTTGTGAAGGTTTACAGATTTAATACATAGAAGTGCCAGCACAATTCCTGACAATCAGCAGACACCCCATAAATGATAGCTATTAAACTTAAATATTGCTATTTCTGATAAGCAGTTTTCTCCTGGGGATGGGTGTGTGGGCAGAGAAGAAGAGGGTATTATCCATTGACAGGAGACAGTACAGTCTCATTGCAGGTAGGACCAGAGCACCTTTTTCTCTCTTTTATTCTTGGTGGGGAAGAAGATGACTGGCAGGCATATGGTGGAGGTTGGCACAGTCAGGCAACAAGCCCTTGAAGGCTTTGAAGCTAAATTTTCTATCCAGGATCATCTAGAAGTAGCTTATCCATTTTTCTTGGATGTCCCTTTCTTCTCACACTCTGAGATACAGAATTGAGTTCACTGTACCTACTCCTAAGTCCATGTCTCACTATTATCATTGAGTCACAGAAAATACTTCCTTTGTTTATATTTTATTTTATTATTTACTCCCTTCTCCCTCTAGCCCCAATCTCACTTTCCTCTTTCACTCAAAGGCCTCATTCTTGCTTATTTTATGAATGGCCTTCTATGCTCACCATTCATATGTTTATTTACAAATATGTATGCCAATGAAAATACATAATATTGTTTTGTGATTATGTTTTAAATGGATTTAAATGGTATTTCATCAGAAATCTCACTTTGTTTCTTATTTTAAAATTCAGAATTAGACTTTGAGCTTTATTTTTGAAGGAAAGCTTTGTCGGATACAGAATTCTTGGCTGGCAGTCCTTTTCTTAAATACATCATACCATCTTTTTCTCTCCTCCATGGTTTCTGATGAGAGGTTGGCACTTAATCTTATTGAATTTCTCTTGTATGTGATGCTTTGCTTTTCTCTTGCTGCTTTCAAAACCGTCTCTTTAACTCTGATATTTGTCATTCTGAATAGTAGGTGTCTCAAGGTAGGTCTATTCATGTTTATTCTGTTTGGGATGCGTTGTCCTTCTTGGATATTGATATTTCTGGCTTTCATAAGGGTAGGAAAGTTTTCAGTCATTATTTCCTCAAATATTCTTTCTGCCCCTTTTCCATTCTCTTCTCCCCTCTAGGATACCGATAATGCATAAGTTTTTGTGTTTCGTGTTGTCATTCAATTTCCTGAGACCCTGTTCCATTTTTTCCATTCTCTTCTCTTTCTGTTCTCCTGTCTTTTCCAGTTCAGATGTTCTATCTTTGAAATCACTAATTCTCTCTTTAAGCAATTCAAATCTGCTCTTATGTGCCTCTAATGTATTTTTAATCTCATCCATCATGTCTTTCATTCCCATAAAGTCTGTTACTATTCTTTGCAGACTTTCAAATTGTTCTTTATGCTTACCCAGTGTCTTCTTAATATCCTTTATCTCTGTAGTCACATTTTCTTTCAATTCTTTAAATTGATTTAAGAGAGTTGTGTGATTATCATTGATTAATTGTCTAAAATCCTGAATCTCTTCAGGATATTTGGCTTGTTCTTTTGGCTGGGCCATCTCTTCTGTTTCCTAGTATGGCTTGTAATTTTTTGCTGATGTCTAGGCATCTGATATGTTGATGAATTTACTCTAATGGCCAATTTCTCTCTCTTGCCTATTATTATTTTTCCACAGCTCTTCTGTGATATTTGGTTCACCTTATCCTAAGTCTTTAAAATTGCCCAGGTTAAGTTATAAAAATTGTGCCAGGGGCTCACTAATTGGCACAGACTTTCTCCCATGGGTGGGGTAAAGAGAGATCTAAAAGCAGTTTTTGTCCATGTAATTTCCAGACCTGCCAGCAGAAGGCGCTCATTGGCACACCTTTCTACAGAGGTGTATGTTGGTTTTCCTTTGTTTTTATCTGGCCAGAGCCAAGATTCAAAGCAGGCTCTGCTGGCCAAGTTCACTGAAGAAAAGCCCCCCGCCCCGACTCCCCTTCTCTTTTCCCTTGTGACAGCTGACAAGGAGGAAGATGTCTACTCCACTTTCAGTCAGCTGAAATGAGCCAGGGGTTTTACCCCCACTAAATATCTCAGGGATTGGGGAGGGGAGTCCTTCCCAGCAGTGGGGAGGTTTAGTAACTCGCAGTTTGTTGTTTCAGCTTCTTTGTCTCTCTGTCCCTCACTCTCTTGAGAGTTGTAAAGTACTGTCTGGTCTGCTGATTCCCAAAGCAGGTCCCTCAGGCAGCTTTTGGCTTTTTCCATTGTTTTCATGAGAGATCTAAGCATTATCTGCCTAATCTGATGCCATCTTCCCACAATCCTCTGAGCTTTTTAAAAAATTTATTCAAGTATATCACTCATACATGAACATACATAAATAATAAGTATATAGGAATAGTTGTGAACTTACAAAACAAACATACATAACATCATACAGGGCTCTTATAGCTCACCCTACCACCAATACCTTGCATTGTTGGTCAACATTTTTAGCTAATGATTAAAGAGCATCCTCAAAATATTCCTACTAACCAAAGTATTTCCCCCCAACCCACCCTATTATGATTATTATTTTTATATCATTTATACATGAACATACATAAACAATAAGTGTATAGTAAAAGTTGTGAACTTACAAAGCAAACATTCATAACATCATTCAGGAGTCCCATACATCAACCCTCCACCAACACCCTGCATTGTCATGAGATATTTGTTACAAATTATGAAAGAATATTATCAAAATCTTATCTTACATTTGGTGTAGTTTTCACCCAACCCACCCTATTATTATTTTTTAAATATATTTTTATGATAGAACTTGTAAACTTACAAAACAATCATGCACATGTGCAGAATGGTATGCCAGTACCATGCTGTTTTTATCACTGGCTAGGTAATACGAATAAAATCTGGAAATGAGAGTCTTCCAACTTCTCTTTTCCTTTTTAAGATGTTTCTGGCTATTCAGGACCCCTTACCCTTCCAAATAAATTTGATAATCATGTTTTCCATTTATTTTTAAAATGCTGGTGGAATTTTTATAGAGATTGCATTGAATCTGTATATCAATTTGAGTAGAATTGACATCTTAATGATACTTAGTCTTTCAATCCATTAGCATGGAATATTCTTCCAATTATTTATGTCTTTTTAAAATTTCTTTTAACAATGAGTTGTAGTTTTCTGAATACAAGTACTTTAAATCATTGGGAAGTGGAAGAAGATGGCGTTGACGGTTTAGGTTTGCACTCACCGGCTCTCAGGTAGGGGGTGACCGATTGGGAGCAAGAGCAGAGGAGCGCGGTCTTTGCGGGGAGCTTGGGGCACAGGAATATTGGCTCCATCGGTCTGGAGGCGGCTGGAGTGTGAGTTGAGCCGCGCAGCATAAAATCATGGGTTCTCTTAGCCCCGGCAGGTAACACGGAGGTGGGGTTCCATTCCCGGGAGAGGGGGAAGGGAGGCCGGCGGCCTCATCAGTGGACTTGTGAGGGGAGCGGAGGGCCCCGAGAATGGGAGGGTCTGACAGGGGTGGAAAGGGTTTCCGTGGGTTTGGTTGCCTGAACCCGCAGGTAATTTACAAGAAGAAAAAAAAACTAAAGAAAAAATCAGCCGGCGGGAAACGGCTGCTGAAGGGAAAAAAAAAAAAACAGCCGGAAGCAAACGGCTGCTGAAGGGAACCAGAGAAACTGCTTACCGGGGTGCAGACGCAAGGGCCGGCAAAGGTAAGTTCCGGCCTACTAAAAGTTCCAGGCTGAGTAAAACAGCGCGCCCAAAGATAGAGGGAAATAATAGACAAGTTTCCACGAACCTATCTCGGGTCCACTCACAGGAGGGGGTGGTCTAGAAGAGGAGTTCTTTAAGGTCCCTAATTACATCCAAAAATAAATAGAAACATATA
>PVKH010042792.1:0-10796 GCA_004027955.1 Chaetophractus vellerosus | reverse complement strand
GGGTCCAGAACTCTGAGGACCTGCAACTCCTATGCTACAACTCAATGGACTCAACCAGGACACCTAGTTGGGAGGTGACAATGGAAGACGGCTATGCAGGGGAATCCAGAGAGCCTGCAGCTGCAGGCAGGATAATCCCTTCCATTGTGGAGGGGACATTACCATTCCAGACTTCTCAAGATTGGGGGAACCACTATGGACTAGAATGGACTTGTTTGAGTCCTGATATAGACTTATGATGTATGCAATGCAAGAAATTGTAAAATTATGTGGAGCCAGGGTCATTGGACACTTTGGGAGCAGGGTGAGGGAAGAGCAATTGTAATGCAGGTTTTTTTTTGTTTGTTTGTTTTGTTTTGTTTTGTTTTGTTTTGGGGGGTGGGACCTGGGAATTGTCATGGATGATGCTGCAATGGAGGATGTAGGCCAGTTTGTATGATCATGTATCATTCAGGAATTGTAAAGAAGAGAGGGTTGTCTATGGCCTGAACTGTGATCTATGTCTGATGGCAAAGCCCCAAAATGTGTGTAACTATCAGAGGCGTTATGCCACACTTAGGGATGTGCATGTGGGGGGTTGTGGGAGGGGTGGGAGGGTGGCATATGGGTACTCCTGGAATCTCTGTGTAACATTTGTATAATCAATGTATCCTAAAAATGTATATAGATATATAAAAAATAAATAAATAAATAAATTTTAAAAATTTAAAAAAAAAAGGATACAGTTCTGGAAAAAAAAATAAAGTAATTGAGACAAAAAAAGAGAACTAATTTGGGAACTTTCATCAGCATGAGGTTGAGAATTGAATACATTGTGTTTTATATTAAAGATAAACAAACATGAGACTAATATGAAATATTAGTATGTAAATATTAATTATCTGAAAAATTAAACACAACATTATTTAATGGGGGAGAGACAGAAAAATGAAAAAGAAAAAAATGTATTGATACCTTCACTAGTAATAGGTAGGGGTCAAAAATATAATAAAGCTAGTAACCCAAATAATGAAAGACATAATTAATTTTTAAGGGGTGAAATAAGGTCATTATAAAAAAGATAGTCAAATTAACAAAAATTTTATGTCAAATAGAATTAAAATAAAATTTAAGAAAATTTAAGAGCAAATTAAAATAAAATATTGTGAAAGACATATTAATAATACAAAACAAAGGAAAGAGTAAAAGAAAGAATCATGTTAAAATGCTTTCTTCTATCTAACATAGGTCAAGTTGCCAATAAATAAGTAATAATAAAAAAAAACTTCAATAAAAAATCAAAATAAACTAGAAAATAAGAGTATGTGGATACATATAGTTTGTGCACCCCAATAAAGGAAAACACGTCTTTTCAAGAAACTGAAAACATGTAATTCTTCACAATGAAAACCTCAGGTTATTTTGTAAAATAAAAAATAAATGAACTTTTCTGACATCAATTATTTGAAAGCAGATTTTAATAACAAAAACATTATTGACTTCTGGCAATGAAAAAATAATTAAACAACTCTTGAAGTAAGATGTAAAATTAAAGAACTTATAAAAAACAGAGGAATAAAATTAATAGTACTCACCTGTATTTCATTCAGTAGTCTTATTTCATTATTATATTGATATTGAGATTTTGGAAGTTTCATGATGTATACTGTAGTATAAAACAAGATACACGTTATTTTCTATGTATTTTCCATGTATGAAAAACCAGAAACAAACACAAAATATGACAAATTAATTTAAAACTCTGCAGCATTACGTTTTAATGTAATGTCTATATGAACTTATGATTTTATATTTATATGTGTATACATAAACACACATATACACAAATATGTATGTCTGTATTTATATACATATCTCTATGTATCCATTTATATCTATCCTAACTTTGACTACTGAAAGACATAAAATAAGACCTTATTAATCAGAATCACACCTAATGAAAAATGCTGGTGTCAAAGTAGTCCCTCCTTTTAAGACTAATAAGAAGTTTTAGATTACAGATAAGTTACATCAAAAATATAGGGGATTTCCATATGCTCCCAATCCCTCTCACACTTCCCCTATTAATATCATCTTTAATTAGTGTAGTGAATTTGTTAGAATTGATGAACAAATATTAAAGCATTTCTACTAACCATCGTCAATAGTTTACATTATGTTTTACACTTTGCAGCATACAATTTTATAGATTTTGACAAAATGTTTAATGGCTTGAATCTGTCATTGCAATATCATGCAGGACAATTCCAATGTCCCAATAATGCCCCATGTTACACCTTGTCTTCCCTCTCTCTCCCGTAAGAACCTCTGGTGACCACTACTTTATATCAATTTTACAAATTTTTCCATTACTAGAATAATAATAAGTCTACTTTGGTCCACTTATTTGGAGTGGCAGTTTGACATTATTTTATTATTTTATTATTATTTATTATTTTATGAATTCCAAAAAGCGAAAGATTATGTTTGGAAACTAATCTATTCTTCTTGGTGTGATACCTTTCTATTTGTATTAAATCCAACCAAGGGGCCTTTGAGTAGATTACATTTTAAGATTAGATCTTTTTGATTAGACTAAGTCTGTAAGGCCTGACTCAGGTTGAGTTATTGCCCCCTTGCTGGGTCTGACATGAAGGTACACTCACTGAAGAAGACACAAGGGAAGAGAGAATTCTTCCACATTTTATTCTGCCATGTGACAGAAAGAAGAAAGCTCAAACAGTTAAGGCCTTGGGGGAGATGAAACATTTTGCCTGATAACTTTCAGCTGACTTTGGGATGTAAGCTGAGACTGATATAGGAAGCCTTGAGAGACAAGCCCTATGCCAGCCTGCAGCTGCAACCAGGAAGAAAGGGTGTCTCAAGAGGAAGAGGAAGCCCAGAAGGAAGACAGAGACCAGCCAGAGTTCCGTGACCATCTTGTTCAACACGTGGCATGTGGCTTGGTGAGAAGCAATCTTGAGTTGGACTTTTTATGACCTTGTACCTATAAGTTTTTACCCCAAATAAATACCCTTTATAACAACCAACAGATTTCTGGTACTTTGAATCTGGAGCCCTTTAGCAGACTAATACAACCAGCATATGACAATGTCTAATTTTGTCAGAAAGAATTAATTTCTCCAGGACTAAATGACCATGACTGTAGGACACAGGAACCCCTTTGAAGAAATGACAGGCCTAATTTGAAACAATTTGGGCATCAAAAAAAATCTGTAATTGATTTTAATATATTGAAAACATAAAAATCTGTGGGTCTATCATAGCCACATTTTACTCTAAAACAGATTTTAAGGAAGAAAGCTAGTTCTTCTACAGTTGTATGTGGAAAATTCTTTGCAGAAGAATCCTGGGTAGTAAATTGTCACTGTGGATTGTCGGTGAAACAGACCCTGAAGTAAAATTTAGTTTTCAGGATGCTTATCAGGAACTCTCCTTTATATCAGTACTGTTGGAAGGGAGGTGGAGGAAACAAGATTGGAAAGAAAGAGAGATTGAGCTGTGATACAGGCCTGACAGACTTAGTATACCTCATAGAGAGCTTTGGAAATGTCTAATGGTGATGTCACATGTTGAGCTAAAATGGCTAAGCATTTGTTCTTTGGCTCCTATCAATCACTGGAGGTGGACTGTCTCTTGAACAGTGTGACCTTGGTAAAGGTGGATTCTGCAGCTGAAATAAATCCCTGAAAAGTGTCTTCTGATAACACTCTACCCACCCTATACCTGGGGCAGAAATTCATTCCTTTAAGGTGAATCTGGACAGCTCACCACCTTTTGCACCACCTAAATGGGAAAAAAATTATAGAATTAGAAAATTACCAATTTGTAACTTCCCATAAAATTTAAGGTTCAGGAAAAGCACATCAATAGATGTGGTGTCATCTGGCTATTATAGCTATAATAATTCTGTGTAAAAAATGTTACACATACAGCATCTGGTATTTTCAGCTTGGTGGCCCTGTATACCTCTGCTGGCCTCTCAGTCATGTGTGGAGTTTCCCTTAGCTATAGGTTGAGCTAGAGTTTGTTGGGGTTTACCTGGATGACTTATGTCTGCTCTATGTTTCTCCCATTCACTCATAAGGCTCACTTGGTTATGTTCCAATGGACTGCTTTGGTTTATTACAACATATTGTAATCTTTCCTGATTTTGAGTCTTTACATAGTATTTTTATCTCTAAGCCTGCATGTCCCAGTCTTTTGCTCTAAGTTAACACCCATTAATTTTTCAAATTAAATGTTTTCTCCGACCTTCTAGACATGTTATGAACACTAACAGCTCTTGAAATTTTCTATCTTTTCCTTAATATCTCTTGTCATAATTACAGTGATACATCCAATTATGTGGTTGGTTTTTTAATGTGTAGCTACCTCATTAAAAAGAATACTTATTCCATGAAGCTAGATGAGTGCTTGACCACAGCATTAGACACAACATCTGATGTGTGTCATCAATACATTGAGTAATTGAAGTAGGTGATCGGCTAATGCTTATTGAAAAATTAAATTCCAAAAGCACTGCATAATGAAGATTATTTTTAATCACACAATTGAAAACCAATTGAAATATCTTTCAACATTAATAAAACACTTTATTTTATTGTTCCCTTTTATGTAACAGTAAAGTAAATAAGTAAAGAAAATTCTTGTGTGGTACATGAATTTGTTTTCCTAGGACTTTAGAACTTTTGGCTAAGCTGCTCTCGCAATTTGTCTTTTCTATCTTATTTAATGTACTCTTTTGTTCTTTTAAAGACATGTCCTTGTGATTACAGTGTCCTGTGATCTATGAACTTCCATTAGTCACACATTTTTTATTGGGAGAAAATTCACATGAGATAAAATTAACCATTTTAAATATACAGTTCATAATTTTTAAAATATACTCACAATATTGTGCAATATCACTATGATCTACTTCCATAATATTTGAACCATACAAAAAAGAAAACAAATATCTCTCAGCAGTCAAGCCTAATTTCTTCCCTGCTCCCATCTCCTGGCAATCACTAATCTACTTACTGTCTCTATGGATTTGCCTATTCTGAAAAATTCATATAAATGAAATCATATAATTTATGGCCTTTTGTCTGGCTTATTTCACTTAGAATAAAATTTCCTGTTTCATCCATGTTGTAGCATGTATTGGTGCTTCATTCTTTTCTGTGGCTGAATAATAATCCATTGCATGGATGTTTGGAAACATCTTCACATGTGCTTATTATACATTTTTATATCTTCTTTGGAGATATAGCTATAAATCAAAGTATATAAGATACTTTAAATTAATGATGTCCAAATTTATCTACTTCTTTTTTTCCTTTTGTTACTCAAGAGTTTACTTACATATCAAAGGATACTTGTCAAATCCAGGTGATAAAGAATTATCTCCATGGTTTAGTAGCTTTAAAAGTCCAAGGCTTTCATAGCTTTAACTCTTTCATTTGACATTTAATATATTTTGAGTTAAATTTTGTATATGGTATGAACTAAACGTTCAATTTCATTCCTTGGCATGTGGCTATGCAATTGTCCCAGCACCATTTTTTTAAAACACTGTTCCTTCCTCATTGAATAATCTTGGCACCCTTGTCAAAAGTAAGTTGTCTAAAGAAACTTGGTTTTATTTCCCAAATTTCAATTCCAGCCCAATAATTTATATGTCTCTCCTTGGGCCAGTACTATAAGGACCACTTTCAAGAAGTGGTCCCACCCAATTTCTGTCTTCTTTTCTTAGGTCCTGTTAATCTAATCTTTGACTTCCAGCAATTTCTAACCAACTGAAGATAGAGTTCAGTTATTAAATGTGGTCACAAGCTAACTGCACATTTTAGATACCCACAAACTAGGACTTTCCAGTTTTTAGCAAACTTAGTCAGGTAGTAGAATGAGCTGTTCATAACTTTAGCTCATTATAGTTGTAAATTCTCCACATCTGAGATTTAGATACCATTTTCTGTACAGGCAATGTATGACCAAGCATCTTAAAGCATGTAGTCCTATAGAGCATGTACTAGGTACAACCCCATCTTGTAACCCAACCATTTGAACTCCCCTACACAAGCTCATATGACTCTGCTCCTTCTGCTGCTCAGAGAGGCTGATTTGAAACTTTGTCTGTCTCCAGACCTCTGTCAGCTTAATAAACTCTTTCCCTTGTGTGACCAAAACTTGGCCTGGACTCCAATTCTCTGACCTGGCCAAAAGAACCCAGGGAACTCATGTGGGTCCCCTTCAGTACCGCTCTTTCTTAATGAAACTTTCTTTGTGTAATTTTGAAATTGGAAGACTTAATCACTCTATTTTGTATTTCTTTTTCAAGATTGTTATGGCTATTCTGATTTCCTTGAAATTCTACATATATTTTTTAATTAGCTTGTATTTCTACAAAGAAGTCAGCAGGGCTTATGATATCTGTTGCACTGAATCTGTATATCAGTTCAGAGAGTATTGCCATATTAGCAATGGTAAATCTTTTCATCTATGTACATGAGAGTGTTTATAAAATATTTTTATCCTCTTTATTTCCTTTGAACAATGTTTTGTAGTTTGCAGAGTTCAAATTTGCATGTATTTTAAGTTTATTCCTAGTATTTTATTCTTTTTGATACTATATAAAATGTACTATTTTTTCTTAATTTTAGTTTCAGCTTGTTCATTGTAAGTGCACAGAAACACAATTTATGTTTTCTATGTATCTGGTATCTTGCATATTTGCTGAATTCCTTTAGTAGTTTTATAGTAGATTTTTTTGGATTTTCTGTATATAAGATCATATTCTATACAAAGAGTGATAGTTTTAATTCTTCCTTTTTGATCAGGATGACTTTTCTTTCTTTCTCTTGCTTAATGTCCTTGACTAGAATCTCCAGTTTGACTTTGTACAGAAGCAGTGACAGTAGACACCATGGACCTATTCCTCATATTGGGGGGAAGCATCTAGTCCTTCACCATTTCATATGATGCTAGTTCTAGGATTTTCACACATGTGCTTTCACAGTTATGGGAGTTTTTCTCTAATTCTGATGGGAGTGTATTCATTATGGAAAAGTGTAGGATTTTGTTAAATAAACTTCTGCCATTTAAAGTGATGATCATTATTGATATTCTGATTTATTCCATGTTCTTTTCTTCTCAATCCCTTACCACACCCTTCTGTTAAATTCCATTGATAACCAGCTGATTGCTTAATAGTTTTAAACAATTCATGCTGTGGAGAAATTGAATTTGAATGAATTCATGATCAGATTCATGAATTTCTCCAGAAACTAATACAATCAAATTGTAGACCTACTGAAGAAATAATTTCTTAGGTCAATTTTATTTTATTATATCTGGAGGAGGGTTCTTCCCAGCTCTCTTGTGCAAACTAGCTGGCCAGTAGTTTAGCCTTTATCATTAATCTCATTCCCACTTCCATTCACCACAAACACCACTGTTTATGAAAACACATTTAGGCTTCATTTTCTCCAAGCTCTGTTGTTAATGAAGCCATTTCTTTTGGGAACAGATTAGGAGCTATCTGTTTTAAGACCTACTTCTTACCACAAGCAAAATCTTTAAGCCAATTTCTGGGAGTGGGCAGAAGCTTCCAAGTTTTGCTATGAGTGACACCCCTATTCTAAAAGCTGTGCACTCAGTGAGAGAAGGGGTGGAGGCAGTTGCCAGAGGTGTCCTAGGCTTGTTTTTTCTATCATGGTAACACTACACTGGAGCAGGGAACAAGGATGGTCAGGAACTCAATCTTCTTCACCTGCCAGCCCTCTTTTCCATATTTAGGGCCTGGGCACCTGAAAGGAGCCCCTCCCCATTGCATTCACCCCTCAGCTGCAAGTAACTGGATACTGATGAGGAAAGAAAAGCTGATGTATTATTCCTCCCCAGTAGGGGTATTCTGGACTATTACAGAAAGACCTACTTTTTTGCCTGCAGTCCTCTGGAGTTGAGTCTCTGTTTTACTGACCTGAGAGCAGAGAGGGAGGAAACTTATCTTTGTTCAAACTCTATAGGGTCTCACCTTATGTAACAATGTTAAAGATGTTCTTAAGTGTTTTTCCATTCACTGTTTGCCCCCAGGACCATTTTCTGTGTCTGTAAACACTTGTTTGTTTATTTTTAATAGTTTTCACCATTTTTGCCTGGGAGCTCCTCATGCTGTCCTGCTGAAAGTCAATCTATACAGCTGGTTTTGCATGATATGATGTCACCATCTAGAAGGAAAAGTCTGCAAATCTACCACTCCATTTAAGAGTAATCCTGAAGGACAGAGAAATCTTTCAATTGTACAGAAATTCAGGCAGTGCACTTGGATGACAGTTTTGGTTAGAAACTTGGATCATAATTGAAATTGTGCTGAAAATAAAATAAACAGATTTTTTTAAAAAAGGGTATAGAGCAAGTTTTTTGAGCTAAATTGCATTAATGCAGGAGCAGCACAAAGAGTTTTCTGCTCATATGGGTGAGCTGGGGCACAGCTTATATGTCTGTTTGAAACAAAAGGAATGGGTAGGAATAAAGAAGGCATGATTTCTGGTTACTACAGGGGCTATGGGGTGTGTGAGCAGGGTCCTTGAGGCTCAGTTTGTTAATGAGCAAGCAGGATGTTGATGTAAGTTTGAGGCCATTTGGTGAAGGTCAGCATAATTTGCTGGTATGGGCTTGAACTCTTTTTTACAGTTCTTCATCCTAGGCTGCAGACAGAGACTTTTATCAGCATCACAAAGTATTATTGGTATGTCAGCCTACTTCACTTAATTTCTGTTTTTTTTTTTGTTTGTTTGTTTTTTGTTTGTTTGTTTGTTTTACAATTCCCTGGATAAAATGGAAGCTCTAGCAAATCAAGATGGTAAAATCATTGGTGATTTCAGTTTCACAACTTGAACAGTTACTAATGGCTTGGTTACATGGATAGGACTAGACTGAATAGAATCTGAAGATTTGAGTTAAAATAAAAACTTGAGCAAAACTTGGTTACATCTCAGAGAGTTCTATTGAATCAATTCATGAACTGGGAAGATTCCAGTCATCATAAGCTAGAGAAGCATTCTACTGAACAAAGAGAGCAAAAGGCTTTTTTTAGACAGAAAAAGGGAGAAAATTGGAAGGAGATCTTTATCAGTTAATGCAGACTGTATTTCCTAATATGCTTAGTGCAGGCAGTTGCTCAGCAATGAGGAAGTTAGCTGGCATATGAATAGGGAGTTAGTGATAGCTGATTGACTGACTTAAACTTTCTGTCTGGTAAAACCTGGCATTTACTGGGAATAGAAACTTACTTGGATTTTTTTTTTCCTGCTTAACAAAAGCACCTCTTTGTTGAGCCTACTGAATTTTATTTATCATTGGTAACGTGACATAGAAACCTGAGAAAGAGTTCTGTGTCTGCTTTCAAAGGGAACGGTATGCCAAAATAGAGTTGTTCCATTTAAAGTCATGCCAGAGTGTATCTATTGTAGGGATAGCTTTAATAATAAGGCAGACTAATGACAAGTTCTATGTAATATAGACTCTTCTTCTAGCCACCCCAGTGCTTGCTGAATGGGTCCCTTATATAGGGTCTGGAATTGGATACCAGGTGTTCATAAACAAGCTGGACTTTCTCAGAAAGCATGATGTGAAAATGAGAACAGAAAAAGTCCAGTAGTGTGGAGCCCCTGATATGGCCACAGTTAACTGGCACCCAAACAGCGACCTAGTGTAGGTTGATTATTTTGGCACCTTTCTCTTATGGAGGAAGTAGAAATTTGTCTTTATTGGAGTGAACATGCATCCCATACATGCATTTTCTCTTAACCCTAAAACTTCAGTTACTTTCCTGTTCATGAATGTAAGGAATACCTATTCAAAACCATGGCATCTGTATAATATTGATTCTGATAAATGAACTTATTTTCTAGCAAAATAAGTGCTTCCATGACCTCATGTGCCTGATAAAAGAATGGTGGAATGGCATGCAGAAGACTTCTTTATGACTCCATTGATATTTTAGATCTACATTCCCTCGATTTTGGAATCAAGATGTAAAAGTGGAATAGCCACTCTTACTATTACACATGATTACCTATTTACAAATATTTGTTTCCCATCCTCATACTTTGAGCTTTGCTAGGTTGGAGATCTTGTTCCTAAGAAAGGATACTTCCATCAGATTAGACAATATTTCCATTAAACTGGAAATTAGGATTGACTGTCAGCCAATTGAGGTATTTTCCTAGGGAATATGCATAATTCCTAGTCTTCTAGATTAATATCTGTAAATATGATTTTAATAAATATCAGTGGGAATTAAGAAGAATCTGCCGATCTGGTGAGTGTAAACTGCATATTTGTTGAATGTGTAAACACAAGATTTTGAGCTAATGAAAGAAAGGTGCTAATAAGTTTGAATTGGGAGCATATACTACTTGACTAATGTGTTCCCAAGATTTATAATAAGACAATATAAGCTGTATTTTAATTGTTTTGTCCCACCAGTTTTTGAATATCCAGGAAATCCATATAATTAGTACTTTACAATCAAGTTGGTCTTATAATGACATACAAAGTTATAAAGATATCCAGCATCCCGGGCAGATAAAGAGTTACTTAAAACTTTGAGAGAGAAAACTTTGAGAGAGAAAACAAAACAAAACATAGAATGAGGAAAATGAAATGAATGAATATGTATACCCCAGTTGATATATACATATAGCCAAATAATTGACTGCCAGTTGTTTATAACTATTTGAACGTAAATGTGCTTAAGTGGTATTTCATTCCTGATTTACAATAAATGATCAAAGTATATTACAAAT
>PVKH010042791.1:0-10787 GCA_004027955.1 Chaetophractus vellerosus | reverse complement strand
AGGGGCATTGTGGGCCCAGGGATGGTGGGGAGGGACAGGGTGGATCGAATGAGGGGTGTTTGGTGGACCATGGAAGTGTTGTCCATTGCCTTGGGGTGGTCGACACAGGACAGGGTGATAGTCATCAAAATTTATAAAAGTGTACAATCTAAAATGTGGACCCTGATGTGGACCGATGACAATGTTGGGGAAATATGTTTCACTAACTGTTTGTCAGTTATATTGGTGCTGCCATCCACATACAAAAAGGTTTTGGTATGGGGGGAATGGAGGAGGAGGTTGAGTATATGAGATTGTCTTGTAGTCTGTGTGTGACTCTGCTGTGACCCAAAACTTCTTTGAAAATTAAATGAAAAAGGAGGGCTGCTTGAGAGTGAGAAGAGGAAGGTGCCACGAAACAGACTGGACACCAGATATTGCACCGACAAGACAAAATCGGAAAAACATTTTTTATACATATATATTATTATTTTTTCAAATTTTTCAATAGCCCACTCCTTTAATAATATCTTGTTTTCTTTTTTCTATTTTAAAAAATTTTCTAAAATTATTTTTTATTTTTTAAGGTCTCCTATATTTTAACTCTTACATTTAAATATCATTATTATTTCATTTTCCTAGTCATTGCAATTGGCTATTGTTATGGCTTTACCTGTGAAGAGGCTATGGATCACAGAAGGGTCACAATGGGGACAGGAGAGGGGGTGTCAAGGTTGGGGGTGCATGGGAGGAAGTCCACCTGATCATATATAAAAGACATACATAATTGTTCAAATGCTCATGCGGCATGGTCATGTGGTGAAGAATTACTCAATAAATGGGAGAACACTGAATTCCCATCCTGGAGAGCTCTGCCATATTTTCAAGGAGAGTAGCAACATCCCCC
Organism: Chaetophractus vellerosus; assembly: GCA_004027955.1. NCBI lineage: Eukaryota > Metazoa > Chordata > Mammalia > Cingulata > Chlamyphoridae > Chaetophractus > Chaetophractus vellerosus. The sequence continues at coordinate 9,901 of PVKH010042791.1, read as the reverse complement.
TGAGTGCACGGGCAGTGTCTGGCAAAAGAGGATGATCCATTGATGGGCCCTTGTTATTGGAAACTAGCCTTATGAGTCATTGCTGTTGAAATTGAAATAGCCTAGTGTTAAGGGGTGCCTAAGAATTGCCTCTGGGGAACCTCCTTGTTGCTCAAATGTGGCCTCTTTCTAAGCCAAACTCAGCATATGGAGGCATTACCTTCCTCCCAGCATGGTACATGATTCCCGGAGATGAGCCTCCCTGGCAACGAGGGATTACTAACAAATGCCAATGGGCAGAACGACTGGAAAAAGACTCTGAATAAAAGGGGGAAATGGTAAAGACAAATGAGTTCATAGGCCTAAGAGACTTCAAAGAGAGTCGGGAGATCAACCCAGAGGTAACACTTATGCACACCCCAGTAGGACCTCCTAGGCTTCCAATATGGATATCACTCCAAATAGAGGGCCTACTGAGGGCTCTGGAGATATCCAGGTCCTATATCAGGGCAGATAGCCCCAGAGTTTGGTCCCTTATGAGTGGGCCCTAATTTGGAACCCTTGCTCCTGAGAGTGATAGAGACTGACCAAAATATGTCTTCACTGCTCATGGTCCATCAGTCTCTTCTATTCAAACCTATACTTGATGCCAAAGTTTTAGGTGTACTTCCAGAGACCAGAGCCTATATGCTGTCCATGTGCCAACTGGGTCCAGAGGCTCTGTGGACCTGCAACTCCTACTCTACAACTCAATGGACTCATCAAGGACACCTAGTGGGGAGATGATGATCGATGACGGCTATCCTGGGGAATGGGGAGAGCCTGTAGCTGCAGGCAGATCAACTCTTCTATAGTATCCACGGGATATAAGCTCCCCCTCACTTGGTGGGGGGGGGGGAATCACCATCCCAGAGTCCTCCGGATTGGACGAAGAACTATAGACTAGAATGGACTTGTTGGTGTCCTGTTATAGACTTGCAATACATGCAATGGAAGAAATTACAAAATTATGTGGAGCCAGGGTCACTAGACCCTTTGGGGGCAGGGAGAGGGAAGGGCAATTTTAATACGGGATTTTTTTGGGGACTTGGGAATTGTCATGGGTGATGTTGCAATGGAAGATATAGGCCATTTTATGTCATCATGTATCATGCAGAACTGTATGGGAGAGAGGGTGGTCTACAGTCTGAACTGTGATCCAGGCTTGATGGCAAAGCCCCAAAATGTGTATATATATCACAGGCATTGTGCCATACTGATGAAGGATATATATGTGGGAGGTTGTGGGAGGTGTGTGGGGGGGTGGCATATGGGTACTCCTAAAATTTCTGTGTAATATTTATGTAATCAATGTATCCTATATATATATAAAAGTCATTATTGCCTAATTTCTGGAAGTGAGACAGTTTTCAGACCCAGAATTCACTGATTGAACAGGTACCCAAGAGAAAGGATTCATCAAAACCATTGCAAATATATGTGGTGATGATTCCCCTCACCACTTACCCAGGTAACTATACTGGGGATAGGGCAATACAGACATTTCAAAAGTTATTGGACACAAGATCTGAATTCACGCTGATCCCAAAGCGCCAAAGTGTAATCATGTCCTCTGTTAGAATAGGTGCATATGTGGTCCAGATAATAAATGGAATCCTGACCATGGTTCAGGTCACAGTGCATGCATTCAGTCTACACACTCATCTGGTGATCATTTCCTTGCTCTCAGAATATATAATTGGGATTCTGTTGTGTCCAATGACCCAGCAGCAGGACTTGTCCTAATGAAGAAGTAGGGGAACACTCAACCAGGACTGCCTCAAACTTACCCTACAGTGAAGCCAATTGAGATTCTACGAAAGAGTCAGAGAATGCCGGGGTGATCCACCCAAAGTATTTCTTAAGGGAACTCACAGAGAACTGTAGCTTACTCACTATTGACAGCAATATGGAAAGTTCACTCAAGTATGTCTGCACTTACGGCAACTGCTCTTCATATTACATGTTGTTGAGGAGCAAAAGTGGCTAAGTGCCAAGAACTTGGGTGCAAATATTGGGAAGATATCTGGTTATGTGCTCTTTTCAAAAAACGAGATGGCCTTGGAAACAGTCTGTGCTCAAGGTTATAGCAGCCAAAGATCAGGGTGTTACAGGAGGGGATGTCTGAGAAGGAGGGTAGGGGTGGGGTCAATCCTTGATCAGGTAGGAAATGCTATATGTATCACACAGATGGACATACTTGAATTTTGGCACAACCTCCATGTGGTGGTTTGAAGCTGAATGTACCCCAGAAAAACATGTTCTTAAAGTTAATCCATTCCTTTGGATGTAAACTCATTGCAGGTATGACCTTTTGATGATACTACTTCAGTTAAGGTGTGACCCACATCATTTAGGATGAGTCTTTTTTTTTTTAAAGATACTTAGATTGCATAAATGTTACATAAAAAATATAGGAATTCCTATATGCCCCACACCCTACCCCTCTCACATTTTCCTACATTAACAACATGCTTCATTAGCGTGGCACATTTGTTACAGTTGATGAACTCATATTGAAGCATTGCTACTAAGTGTGGATCATTGTTTACATTATAGTTTAAACTCTCTCCAACTGTAAGTTATGACAAGATATATAATGGCCTGTATCTGTCATTGCGATGTCATTCAGTACAATTCCTAAGTCCTGAAAATGCCCTTTCATTACACCAGTTTTTCCCTCTCCCTGCCCTCAGAACCTCCAGTGGCCACTGCCTCCACATCAATGATATAATTTCTTCTATTGGTAGAATCACAATAAGTCTACGGGAGAATACCAGTAAGTCTACCTTAGTCTATAGTTCATTCCCCAATCCTGATGATTCTGGGATGGTGATATCCTCTCCACCTCTAATTGAGAGGGGGTTGCAATCCATTGGGGCTGATGGATGGGACTCTTGCTTGCAGTTGTAGACTCTCTCAGATCCTTGGTATGGTAGTTGTCCATTATCCTTGTTAGTTGTCCTGGGTGAGACCAATGAACTGAAGAGTAGGTGCTGCTCCTCCATTGAGATTCGAGGCCCAGCTGGTACATGGACAGCTCAAAGATTTAAGTCTCTTGGGCATGCACCTACAAACTCTAGTACTAATTATAGATTCAAATAGAAGAACAGAAGAGCCATGTGTAAGGGAAACACAACTGAGACCAACTCTGTCACCCTGGGGAGCATAAATTCCAAACTAGGGCCCACTGGCAAGGCACTAAACTCCTGACCTATCTACCCTGACTATAGTATCTGGATGTCTCCAGAACCCTCAGGAGCCCTGCTATTTGGGGTAGCATCTACTTTGGCAGTCAATGAAATCCTGCTGAGATGTGCATAAGCATAACCTCTGGAATGACCTCCCAACTCACTTTGAAGTCTCTTAGCCACATAAACCCATTTGTCTTTACCTTATCCCCATTTAGATCAAGGATACATTGTTGAAACTACAATGTTAGAAATCCTGTGTTGGCAATATAGCAAGTGAGGGTTGCTGGTTTGGGATGTTGGATATGGAAGGCATTTGGGACAGGGCACAGCTGGGGCAGGATTCTAGGGACAGTGTGAGTATTCATCTTGCCATAGTGTGTTATATCAGTGGGTGGAGATCCACATAATGAATGGCAAAGTGGTGGACTCCCATCCTGGGGAGACCCACTATGTTCTTAAATAGAGGGCTAAGAGTCTCTTGAGAGCATAGGCAGTGCCCAATAGGGGAGAACAGACCTGTGCATCAAACCCTCAGTATTCTTGCAAGTAACTATGAATCTTGTCCTTCAAGGAGTGAAGCCTGGCAGTTGCCATGGGTCCCAAGGGGAGGGGGAGGGAGGAATAGAATAGATGGAACAGGGGGCATTTTGGGGGCAGTGGAAGTGTTCTACATGATTTTGCTATAATGGATTCAGTCCATGTTAAAATACATCAAAATTTATAAAGGTTATGGTCCAAAATGTAAACCATAATGTAAACCATTGACCATAGTTGGTAGCTCTGTGTCAATATTTGTACATCAGCTGTAACAAATGTACCATCCACATATAAAATGCTAATAGGGAAGGGGGAAAAAGGTGAGGATGTTGGGTATATGGGAGTCCCTTGTATTCAGTATATTACTTTTCTGTAATCTAAAACTTTTTTTGAAGAAAAAATGAAAAAAGTATGACACTGGGGGAATAAACGGAAGAAGATGTCACTGTACATATAGGACAACAGATCTGAAAGTGATGAAAGGCAAAATGTAAAAAAATTTTAAATATTTTTTCATTAGTTTCTACTTTCCCCAATTTTTTAATTTTTAATTTTTTTGCATTTTATTTCTTATTTTTAAAACTGTAATTATTATTTCATTTACTTATTAATTGCATTTGGCTATTTTATCGGCTTCATTTTGGAAAAAGTTTTGTATCATGGAAGGGTTTTGACTGTGGCAGGGGAGGATCATTGGTGTGGGGTGTCAGTGATGGGAAGTACATGGGAGGAAGCTCACCTGGGCATACATATAAGGCATATAAATGGGTTCAAATGTTCATGGGGCATTGTCACGGTGGGTGGAGATGCACACAATAACCAAAGGAATATAAAATTCCCATCCTGGAGAGCTCTGCCTCCTTCTCTAATGGAACAAGAAGAATCCCCTGAGTACAGGTGCAATTACTAGTGAAGAAGGATGGTCCATTGATGGGCCCTTGATATTGATGACTGTGCTTATGCACCTTTACTCTTGAAATGGAAATTTAGCCTAGTATTATAGGGTACCTAAGAGTTGCCTCCTGGGAGCCTCTTTGTTGCTCAAATGTGGTCTCTCTTTAAGCCAAACTCAGCATATTAATACATTACCTTCCCCCCAGTGTGGGACATGACCCCTGGGAATGATCCTCCCTGGCATCAAGGGATTACTACCAAGCACCAACTAGCAATGCAACAGGATGAGTCTTAATCCTATTACTGGAGTGCTTTATAAACTTTATGAATACAGAGAGAGGGAGAGGGAGGGAGGGACGGAGGGACGGAGAGAGAGAGAGAGAGATGGAAGAAAGAAAATGAAGCCAATGAGAACTGGAAGAGAAGGGAAAGAGCAGCAGACACTGCTATGTAGCAGAGGAGCCAAGGATCACCAGCAGCCAGTCTTTGGGAGAAAGCATCAACTTAATGATGCCTTGATTTGAACGTTCTCAAATCCTCAAACAGTTAGCTAATACATTCTCATTATATAAAGCCATTCCATTCATGTTATCTGTTTTGAGCAGCCTAGGAAACTAAAAGAGATTTTGGTACTGTGGGGTGCTGCTTTTGCAAATATCAAAAATGTGGTGCTGGCTTTGGAATTCGGTAATGGCTAGAGACTAGAAGAATTGAAATCTGCTTCATAAAAAAGGCCTAGATTGCTTTGAAAAAACTGTTGGTAGAAATATGCATGCTAAAGTTATGTCTGATGAGGAATTAGAAGAAAATGACTAATGTATTATTGGAAACTGGAGGAAGAGTTATCCTTGTTTTAAAGTGGCAGAGAACTTAGCAAAATTGAATTCTGTCAGATGGAAGGCAGAATTTTAAATGACAAACATGTAATTTTAGGGTGAAGAGATTTCCAGACTAATTGTGGAAAATGCAGCCCGGTTTTTCCTTGCAATTTTTAGTAAAATGTGAGAAGAAAGGGATGTGCTGAGAACCAAATTCCTGGTCACAAGGAGCCAGAAATGCATGGTTTGGAAAATTCTGACTTTCTAGAAAGTGAGTTCCCAGAGAATGGTGCTCCATGTGAGGGTTTAACTGAACATTGATCTAGTCAGCCATTTCAGTGCAAGTCAGGATCTGTGGAAAGTTCTTTTGTCCAATGGTTTAGACCCCTGTGTACTACATGCAACCTTCAACTTTTTCCTTGGAATATCAGCTAAATATTCAAGTTCATCATTTACAGTTTTATTTTCTCATAGCTGCAGGGCACAATTAGACTAAGCTTTCTGACAATTTTACAAAACTAACATTCCCTTTACTATACTTTCTAAATTCATGTTCTTAATTTACTTCTGAATCCTCTCCAGCAGAAACTTTAATGTCCACATTTCTACCAACATTCTGTGTACAATTATTTAGTTATACCCTAAGACAATATATTTTTCCTCTACCACATCCTCTTCACTTCTTTCTGAGGTCTCACTACCAGAGTCATCAATATCCATAGATCTACTAATGATCTGTACAAGATAATCTAGGCTTCTTCTGTCATTGTCACTCTCTTCAAAATTCTTCCAGCCAAATTCTAAGCCCCTTCCACATTTGTCTGTATTTTTTACAGTGGCATCAACTTCCAGGTCCCTAAATCTGTATTAGTTTCTTGCTCCATGATCAAATTATCACAAACTTAGTAACTTAAACAAACAAATTTATTATCTTAAATAAGAATTCTGAAATTCTGGGACTCACTGTGCTAAAATTAAAATGTCAGCAGGGCTGTGTTTTCCATGGAGGCTCTAGGAAAGAGTCCATTCCCTTGCTTTTTCCAAATTCTCCCACAATCCTTGGCTCAGGGACAATTCCTTCTTCTTCAAACCCAACAATGTCAGACCCAGTCCTTCTCATGCTGCTGCCATCTCACTGGTTCTCCCTCTTCTGCCTCCTCTTCCATTTTTAAGGGCTCTTGGGATTACATTAGACCCACTCACATAATTTGAGTTAACATCCCTGCATAAAGATGAGCTAATTAACAAACTTAATTCTTCTTTTCCATGTAAACTAACATATTCACACGTTCTGGGAATTAGGACATGGGCATCTATAAGGATAAGTATTCTGTCTATCACGTGGTAAGAGCTCTCATGGTGGGGAAGGCCGTCTGGAAGACTCTGAAATTGCCCTCCACTTGGCTAATAACTAAAACAATATCACATCCTGGGGAACACATGGTGGAGATTAATGACCACCTTAAGGATCTAAAATGATGTAGGCCTGTGGTCCTCATTATGCCTTTGTTCAGTTCATCATTATGGCCTTTTCAAAAACTGAGTGTGTGAAGCAAGTTCCTGTATGGCACATCATGGGAACACAGACTCGGGCACAACAAAAGCTTTCAGCAAATGACTGCTTTATTATTTACATAGCACAAAGCATTCAAAAGAGCTGGGAAAGAGATCCCATCATGGCTGGTATCTTTGGGAAGCCAACAGCTCAAGTCAGAGTCTTTGGATGGCAGCTCTGTATGCCCTAATTCTGTTGGAGAGGAGAGACAAATCTGTGCTGCCCAAGGACAGGTTATTTATACAACCCTTGGGGAGGGAGCCCTGCCACTGTCAATTCCCACCCTGATAAGCAGCTAGGGATGCTTGTTAACAGGTTCTGGGATTAAAGTATGTTTAGGCCTTTTCATTAGATCTAACATCTCTCCTGGGCTGCAGAATAGAAACATATCAAAATACCTGTACACAATGGAAAAGGGGGTAGATGTAGTTGAAGGCTTGGGGATGGCCACTAGTGTGTCCCTGACTTTCCCAGCAGGGTGATTCATGAAAGATAACTACAGTCTATCACCAGCATAATCAAGTAGTAGCCCAGATTTCAATTGCCATGCCAGATGTGATATCTTTGCTAGAACAGGTAAATATAGTCTCAGGTACATGGTAAGTGACCACTGATATTAATATGCATTTGTAGTTTTGTTACAGGACTATAGTGACTCTTTCGCCTTCTATCATAATAATGTCCAAAGAGATATGGGCCATCTTGTATTCTTCAGAATATTTCTATTTCATCAGTGACATTATGTGACCTTCAAAAAATTGTAGTTAACAAACTGAAGGCCTTTGTAATTCAGATGTGCTCCAGTGTGTGAACGTTAAACTCTCTGATGTTTCAGGACTGACCATATACATTTTTAGGGTTCCAGTGGTGAGGGACTTTTACAGGATATCCCAACCAAAATAAAAGACATTTTATTTTATTTCCACCATCTTCCATAAAGAAGGAAGAACAATGTCTGATGATTTCTCTGAGATTTGATGTTATGATATTCCCAAGGCTACTGCTCTGGCTTACTGCATGAACAACAAACTGCTAGATATACGTAGTACCAGAGCAAGGAAAGCCACTTCAGACTGTCCAGGCAGCTGACTCTACATTGTTAGAGTAATAAGTGATGGGGGAAAAAATCTGTTTGTGTGTGTGTGTGTGTGTGTGTGTGTGTTGTAGTTTGTGTCAAGTACCAGAGAGTGATTCATAACAGACCTTTGGGTTTCTGAAGCAAGGCCGTTATTTGTCTTTTGAAAGCAACTCCTTACATGCTAGAGGCCATGGTAGAGATGTTATGACTCCCCATGGAATGGACCATCATGAGCTAAGCCTTGTCAGATCCACACAGTTATAATATTAGATGTATCCAGCAATAAATCAGCATAAGATGAAAGTGGTAAATTGGGTATAGAATATTAGCAGGAGCAGAGTGCACAAGAAAACTTCATGAGCCAGTGGCCCCAACACTCTTGGCCCCCACAAATTTGCACAAACAGCCTTTCCTCAAATAATGGCTATGGTTTAATGGAGGAACCCCTAGGGCTTTCTGAAAATGGGGGAAAGGGCATGTACTTGGTTTACAGCAATGTCAGTGTGTTATGTGGGTACAAACTGAAAATAGTTGGCAAGTGCACTACAACCTCACCAACGATTGTATTTTAAAACCATGGCACAGGAAAATCTTCCATTTGGGCAAATATTTTGGTGGTGCACCGGGTCATCGACTTTGTGTGGAAAGAAGAGTCACCTGGGTTAGAATATATATAGACCAAAGGACAATGGTCAGGAAGCTGGTTAGTAAAGATGAATATCAAAAACAAAAATGAAGCTAAAATTTTTTTGTATGTGTGTGTGTGTTTTCATTTTCTTTATTTTTTATTATTATCATTTTCAATTTTTTAAAGATACATCAATTTACATAAATGTTACACAGAAAATTTAGGAGTACCCATATGCCCTGCCTCCCACACCTCCCACAACCTCCCACATATACATCCTTCATCAGTGTGACACATCACCTGTAATAGATATACACATTTTGGGGCTTTGCCACCATGCATGGACCACAGTTCAGACTGTAGACCACCCTCTCTCCCACACAGTTCTGCATGATATATGATGATATAAAATGGCCTATATCCTCCATTGCAACATCACACAGGACAATTCCCAAGTCCCAAAAAATCTCCTGTATTACAACTGCCTTCCCTCTCCCTGCCCCCAAAGTGTCCAGTGGTCCCTGGCTCAACATTATTTTGTAATTTCTTCCATTGCATGAATCACAACAAGCCTATAACAGGACACCAACAAGTCCACTCTAGTCCATAGCTCTTCCCCCAATCCCGAGGAGTCTAGGATGGTGATGTCCCCTCCACCACCAAGTGAGAGGGGGCTTATATCCTGTGGATACAATGGAAGAGATTATCCTGCCTGTAGCTGCAGGCTCTCTCCATTCCCCAGGATAGCCGTTGTTCATCATCATCTCCCAACTAGGTGTCCTGGGTGAGTCCATTGAGTTGTAGAGTAGGAGTTGCAGGTCTACAGAGTCTCTGGATCCAGTTGGCACCTGGACAGACTGTAGTCTCCAGTCTCTGGAAGTACACATAAAACTCTGGCATCAAATATAGGTTTGAATAGAAGAAACAGATGGCCCGTGTGCAGTGAAGACATATTTCAGTCAGACTCTGTCATTCTCAGGTGCAAGGATTCCAAATTAAAGCCCACTGGTAAGGCACCAAACTCTGGGGCTATCTGTCCTGATATAGGACCTGGTTATCTCCAAAGCCCTCAGTAGGCCCTCTATTTGGAGTGATATCCATATTGAAAGCCTAGGAGATTCTACTGGGGTGTGCATAAGTGTTACCTCTGGGTTGACCTCCCGACTCACTTTGAAGTGT
>PVKH010042790.1:0-10784 GCA_004027955.1 Chaetophractus vellerosus | reverse complement strand
CTTTCCCTCTCTATTCCTATTCTACTACCATTATTTTTGCGTTATTTCTGTGTCATGGTGTTATTACTTCATAGTCTATGAACTGTTCTTCTCTTTGATTCAGATTTCTCCCTTCCTATCTGGCCAATGTATGGTGCCAGATTATTTTTCATAAATACTAATTTTACCTTATATTGCATTCCATTCAAAAAGTTTCATTACCGCTGTATAGCCAAAGTATCATAAAAAGAACCCTGGATTGGAACTCAGCGGAATGATATTCCGGTCATAACAGCATTTACTATCTAGGTATCACAGAGATTCTACCTCTTATGACCTCATCTTCTTCATCTGTAAGGGAGTTGATTGAACTCTTCTAGCTATAAATCAGGCTGGCTTTTGAGGTTCTTTGTAATCTGTCGACATTCCAAGAACTTTAACTTTGCCCCAAACTAACACAAAATCACTGCTTTAATCCATCTGCTCTCCTCTCTATCCCCATTAATCAAAGCCATTATTATTTCACTCATATTGATCTCCTATCTGGATAGGTCCCCTTCTCCATTTATCCTACCCATAGCCTATATATTCTTTAAGACCTAGATCAAGTTTCTATGGCATACCAATTAATCTCTGCATCCAAACTTTCATTCAACAAATACTTGGGGAATGCATACTCTGTGCAAAGTAGTAGAGATAACCCACTGAAGAAACAAGACTGGTCCTCTGCCCCCGTGGAACTTACATTACACAGGGGTCAATAAGTGGACAAATACTCAAACAAAATTATTCTATTATGATAAATGCTTCTCAGGGGAATAAACTGAGTGATGAGTAGGAAGGAGACTGGGTGGTCTAGGAAGGCATATTTTAGCTGTGTACAGTGTTATTAGATGCTCTATGAAATTGTGTTGACTGACTAGCTAAACGAAAGGCTGGTTCCTTTGTCAGACATGTGGTTTGCAAACATTTTCTCCCAATCCATAGCTTGTCTTTTCATCCCTTTAACAGAGTATTTCATGGAGCAGAAGTTTGTAATTTTGATAAGTATAACTTATCAATTTTTGCTTTTTGGATCATGCTTTTGGTGTCAAGTCTAAGAACTCTCTATCTAGACCTACATCCCAAAGATTTTTTCCTGTTTTTACCTAAAAGTTCTATACTTTTACATTTTACATTTATGAACGATCCATTTTGAATTAGTTTTTGTATGATATATGAAGTTTGAGTCAAAGATTATTTTTTTGCCTATGGATGTCCAATTGCTCCAGCACCATTTGTTGAAAAGACGATCATTACTTCATTGAATAGCTTTTGTCAAAAATCATTTGGGCATATTTGTGTGTGTCTATTTTTTTGGTTCTTTATTCTATTTCATTGATCTATGTTGTGATCCCTCTGCCAATACCAAATAGTCTTGATTTATGTAGCTACTTAATTAGTCTTGAAATTGGGTGGCTGGATTCCTCCTTCTTTTTCAAAATTGTTTTAGCTATTTTACTTCTTTTGCCTTTCAACATAAATTCTAGAATAACCTTATCTATAGCTATAAAATCTCTTTCTGGGATTTTTTTTTTTTTTGAGGTACTGGGACCAGGGCTTGAACCCAGGACCTCATATGTGGGAGGCCAGTGCTCAACTACTGAGCCACATTGGCTCCCTTGAGTTAGCTCCCCTGAGTTGGCTCCCTTTTCTGTCTGCTTGTTGTTTGCTCATTTTTTGTTCATTGTCTACTCATTTGTTATGCTCATTGTCTGCTCTTTGTTTTTGCTCATTACTTGTTTTTTTTTTGTTTTTTTTTTTTTTTGCTCATTATCTTCTTGTTGTTTTTGCTCATTGTCTGCTCGTTGTTTGTTTGTTTTCTTTAGAAGGCACTGGGAACTGAACCCTGGACTTCCCATATGGGAAAAGGGTGCTCAACTGATTGAACCACATCTGCTCTCTCTCTCTTGCTGGGACTTTGGTAGGATTGTATTAATTCAGTATATCACTTTGGGGAGAATTGACATCCTTACTACATTGAGTCTTCCAATTCATGAATACAGTATGTCTCTCCATTTATTTGGATATTTGGTTTCTTTCATCAGTATTTTGTAATTTTATGTATTCAAGTCCTGTATATTTTTGTTAGATTTACTCCAAAGTATTTCATTTATTTTAGTGATTATAAATGGTGCTGGAAAATTAATTTCAGTATTCAAAAGTCCACAGCTATTTTATAGAAATACAATTGATTTTTGTATGTTTGTCTTATATCCTGAAACCTTGTTGAACTCATTTGTTAATTCTAGAAAATTCTTTTTAGATACCTTGAGAATTTTTCATATAAACATTCATGCCATCTGCAAATAGGGGCAGTTTTACTCTTTCATTTCTGGACTACATGCCTTTTTTCCTGTCTTATTGCACTGGCTTGAACTTACAATTGATTCACTACCAATCTTAGAGGGGAAGGCATCCAGACTTCCACCGTTAAGAATAATATTAACTGTAGGTTTCTGCAAGTGCTCATCGTCAAGTTGAAAATTCCTCTATATTTCTATTTATCTGAGATTTTTTTTCAATCATAAATATGTAGTGAATTTTGGAAAATGCTAGATTGCCAAAATATCATAGATTGATATTATCATGTGTTTTATTCTTCAATCCATTCATATGGTAATTATATTAATTTATTTTTGAATATTGAACAAGCCTTGTACCCCTGAAATAAGTCCCAGTTGATCATGGTGTGTATATTTTTATTTATTGCTGAATTCTGTTTACTAATATTTTGTTAAGGGTTTTTGCATCTTTTTGCACTGCCTTTGTCGGTTTTGATATCATCAAAAGAATTGAGAAGTATTACCTGTTCCTCTATTTTCTGGAAGATATTGTCTAAAATTGGTGGCAATTCTTCTTTAAATGCTTGGTGGTATTCCACAGTGAAACTAGCTTTCTTTGGTGAGAGTTTTTAAGTTATGAATTCAATATCTTTAAAAGTTAACAGGCTATTCAATTTATCGATATCATATCAGGTAAGTTTTGGTAGCTTGTGCTTTTAGATGAATTGTTCCATTTCATCCAAGTTGTCAAATTTACAAGCAAAGAGCTGTTTGTACTATTCCCTTATTAGCCCTTTGACGTCTTCAGGGTCTATAGTGATAGACCCTGTTTTATTCCTGATATTGATAATTTGTGTCCTTTTCAGTTTTAATTTGTCTGTCTTGTAAGAGGTTTTCAATTTTATTGATCTTTACAAATAACCAGCTTTTTGCTTCATTGATTTTCTCAATTGTCTTCCTATTTCAAGTTCATTGGTTTCTGTTCTAATGTTTATTGTTTTCTTCTTTCTGTTTTCTTTGGGTTTTGCTCTTCTTTTTTCTAGGTTCTTGAGGTAGGAGACTAGAGAAATTGTATATAGGTTTGTTTTATGGCTCAGGATATGGTCTATCTTGGTATATGATCTAGAGACACTTGAACAGAATGCATTTTGTGCTGTTCTTGTGGCTTGTTCTATAAAGGTTGATTTGATCCTCTTTGTTGATGATATTGTCGAATTCTATATCTTTCTTGATTTTCTGTCCAATGTTTCTATCAATTGTTGTTAAAGAAGTGTAGAAGTGTTCAGCTATAATCTTGGATTTGTCTCCTTCTCCTTTCAGTTCTGTCAATGTTTTCTTCACTTATTTTGCAGCTCTTATTTGATATATAGTTAGGATTACTATGTCTTCTTCATTGATTGAACCTTTTATCATTATGTAATGTCTCTCCCTGTCTCTAGTAATATTTGTTGCTCTGAATCTATTTTATCTGATATTAACATAGCCATTTCTGTTTTTTGATTAATGTTTACATGATGTATGTTTTTCCATCCTTTGAATTTCAGCCTACCTATGCCATTATATTTGAAGTGAGTTTCCTCTATAAATCATGTATTTCGTCATGATTCTTAATCCATTTTGCCAACCTCTTTTAATTGATGTATTCAAGTCATTTGCATTTAATGTAACTATTGATATGTTAGGACATGTGTCTGCTATTACATTTTTTGTTTTGTTTTTTCTTTGTTCTCCCTGTTTTCTTTTCCCTGCCTTCTTGTTATTTACTTGAACATATTTTAGAATTCCATTTTGATTTATCCACAATGTTTTTAAGTATATTTCTTTGTATAGTGTTTTTAGTGTTCTAGTTATTACATTATACTAGTGCTCTAGTGCCAACGTTTTACCATTCAACTGAAGTCTAGAAACTGTACCTCCCTTTACATCCCTTTACTTCCCCCTATTTATAATTGTCTTAAATAATTATTCTATATACAATAAGAATATATAACAGGCCATGTTATAACTTTTGCTTCCACAGTCAAAAATAATTTAGAAAACAAGAGTAGAAGGAAAAATATTGTATTTACTCATACATTTGATGTTTCCATTGTTCTTTATTCCTACCTGCTATTCCAATATTCCTTCTTTTATAATTTCCTTTCTGTTTATAGAATTTCATTCAGCCATACTTTAGGGTAAGTCTATTGGAGACAAATCTCTTAGTTTTTCTTCATCTGAGAATGTCTTGCTATTGCCTTCATTCCAGAAGGATATTTTCACTGGCTATAGAATTTGGGGTTGGCAGTTATTTTCTTTCAACACTTGAAAAATAATGTGTCACTCTCATCTGGCCTCCATGGTTTTTTTTTTAATAAGAAGTCTTCTGTCATTCAAATTGGGTTTCCTGAAAAGGTAGGATGGTTTTTCTCTCACTACTTTCAAGATTTTTCCTTTGTCTTTAGTTCTGAAAGTTTGACCATGATATGTCTCAGTGTGGTTTTCTATGACTTTATCTATTTTGGGATTCACTCACCTTCTTAGATATGTAGGTTTAGCTCTATTGTCAAAGTTTGGAACTTTTCAGACATGATTTCTATGAGTATTTTTTCAGTCCCACCTTCTTTCTCCTCTCCTTCTAGAACCCTGATTACACAAATATTAGATCTTTTGCTTTAGTCCCATAGGTCCCTGAAGTTTTGTTCACTTTGTTTGTTTGTTTGTTTTTGTCTTTTTTCCCCTTTTTTACAGAATGGCTAATTTTTATTATTCTATCTTCAAGTTCATTTATTGTTTCCTGTCTTATCCATTCAGTTGTTTACCCCATCCATTAAATGTTTTTAGTCGGGTTATTCTATTTTTTTCAGTTCTAATATTTTCATTTGTTTCTTCTCAATATCTTCTATTTCTTTCCTGAGACTTTCTATTTTTTTTCATTTGTTTCAAGTTTGTTTATATTATTTGTTGAAGAATTTTTATGATGACTGTTTAAAATTTATCAGATAATTCTAATATCTCTGTTATCTCATCATTGACTACTGATTGTCTTTTTATCATTTGAGTCATGATTTTCCTGGTTCTCAGTGTGACAAGTGATTTTCTATTAAAACCTAGACATTTTTCTTATTATGTTTTGAGACTCTGGATATTATTAAACTTTCTCTTTTAGCTGGCTTTCTCTTGACACTGTCCCAACAGGAGAGTGCCACCTTGTAACTGCCAAGCAAAGATAAAAACCCCATTCCCCATTCAGCTTCCACTGACACTCAAGGAGGAAAAGGGCTCCTTTTAACTCCTGGGCAAGGATGGGAGTTTCAACTCCCCAGTAGATCCTCTACTGATGCCCCACCCTCACCCCTAGCTTTCAGCCTGACAAGGGCAGAAATCTAGCTGCCCCTTTGCTGGTGTGGTTATGGATAGAGCCACAGTTTATTCTGTGGTGTTTGGCTTGAGTGGGACAGTTATTATTTAAAAGTATTCTGTCTTACTAGGCTGCCCCAATCATGGTCTTTGGCTAGAGAAAATTGACATATGTTGGAGTTTTTTGTCTGCACACCTTGGCATTCCTATGTTGCCAGGTTTTTCAGCTCCAACTCTGGAATAGATGAGGCAAAAAGAAAACCCAGGAACACAAAAAGTGAACCCTAATACATTTATATTTATACTATAGTTAATAGTATAAATAAAATAATATTGTTTCATCAATTGTAACAAAGGTACCATAATAAGGCAAAATGTTAATAATAGGGAAAACTGTGTATGAGAGGGGGTTATATGGGAACTCTACTTTCTGCATGATTTTTCTTTAAACTTACAACAGTTATAATAAACAAACAAACAAACAAACAAATAGAAACCCAGAGAAATCACCACTGTGTTATTCCTTGGGTCCTAAAATCCTCAGTTGGTATTTCTACTTCTCTCTACCTTTCAGAGTCTTCTTTATTTTATACATAATGTCCAGTGTTTTAGTTGTATTTAATGGGAGAAACAGGGAAAAGTACATCTATGCTACCTTTCCAGAAGCTGAAGTCTCCCCATCACTGTTTTTTAATATTTTGATTACTATATTTCAATATAATTAGTCTCCTTTGTAATTCTACATATTATATTTTATGCATTTATAAACAATATTCTGAGAATAATGAGACAGCTATAGAGGTTCATGGCACGGAAACACCACTATAGAGAAAAAATTTAAAAGTAAACCCAAGAAAAGCAGCACAGAATTATACTCTGAGATAATACAGTTGGCTCAGCTCCTTCCCATAAACACATGTTGGTGTTAATCACTTCCTTGCACCCTCTCCAAATCCCACCAAGGTTCAACCCAAATGGAGAAGGGAAACTAGAATTAAAACTAGGGCAATAACTTGAAGAGGAGTGGGGTTGTCCAGAAAGTGTCCCAAGCCTGCAGACCTTCCTCAGAATTTCAGAGTGTACCACCTATCATCATGGCTGAGAAGCGAAGTTACCCATTCTTCCCTCACTTTTGGTGTGGGCTTCCCATTCCCCAGGATAACCTCTTCTAATTGCACTGAATTGGAAACCACCTTTTCAATGGTTCTGAATACTCATAGGCTACTTCCCTGACAGGGAGTTCTTTGTCCCCTGATTGCAAGTGTTGTGGTGGAAGGGAAAGACCTCACACCAGGCCTTGAAAAGGACTGCTCACCCACTATCACCTTCTATTTAAATATATACCTACCTGTCCATTAAACCATGACTTCTTCATGGGAAATAAACTCCAGTTTGGGTTTTCTTTTTAAAGATTTATTTATTTACAGCCCCACCCCCACCCTCGTTGTTTGCGCTTGCTGTGTCTGTTTGTTGTATGCTTGTCCTCTTTTTGGAGGTCCTGGAACCAAACCCAGGACATCCCGTGTGGGAAGGAGGCACCCAATTGCCTGAGCCAATTCCACTCCTTGCCTTGTTGTGTCTCCCATTGTGTTTTCCTCCTTATGTGTCTTTGCTGTGTCATTTTGCTGCATCAGCTCACCACACCAGCCCATTGAATCAACTCGCTGGGGTACCAGGAACCAAACCTGGGACCTCCCATGTGGTAGGTAAGAGCTCAATCGCTTGAGGTGCCACATCTGCTTCCCTCCAATTTATTTTTATTTCCACATTTAGCACAGTATGAGACATATGGTACATATTTTTTAGGTATTGTTAAATGAACCAATAAATAAATCTATCCCATAGAGAAATGCCATATAGTAGTATTACCAAAAGACTTCAGGCTTTTTCTGTTTCTATTTTAACTTTAAGAATTAGAAAAATATTTTTAGATAATTTAAGACAAATATTATTAGTCATTTATTGGGTTTTCATTCCTAATTTCTTCTCATCCACCCACTACTACTGACCCAAACTCGGACATCAAAAAAACGTATGCATACTTTCTCCCTTTCACAGACCAAACTGCTACCTCATAAATATGCTAATGAATGGCACAAGGTTTCCAGTTACAGTCACAGCCAAGCTGTTCCCCTCCTCCTCTTCCTCAACGCCACCCCAAGGGTCAAAGTGGCAAACCCTAGGGCAACAGTCTGAAGAAATAAGATTGATTTAGGTAAACCCTGATGGTAATAGCTTTTGTTAAATATAGTCTGAAAATACAAAAAGTTAAAAATCTAGAGTGCAGTCTCACAAATTTTTAATCCATACAGCCCTCCTCAAATGTAAACTCTTCTTAAAAGCCAATGAAATATAGAAAAAACATGTGCACTTCTCAGTGTGAACTAGATACCCAACAAAGTTTAAGAAACAAAACAAACATTACCCAGGAATTGAAAGGAAATGACTAAGTAAGAGTTGGGAAATGGTTCACAGATTTAGGTATGACAACTTGTAAAGAAGGGTGGCATTCCACGCCTCCTCTCTGGACAGGGTTTACAGGATAGCCTATGAACTGTCATGAAAGATAAACCTGTGTTTGTCTTACTAAGGCCAATGACAAAGGAAGTTTGTCAGTGAATCTAACAGCTAATACAGTGAGTGAGGCTGCTGACGACAGTGAAAAAATGATTAATCTTCCTGGAACTCTTCATCAATGAGGTAGGAGTCACCGAAGAATTCATAGATCCAGGTCTCAGAGGGAACATCTTCTGCACGGCCCAAATAGATAAATAAAGAAAAAGAAAAGTATGGATTTTTAAAAGGCAAATAAATAGATTTTTCCTTTTGAATGGAAAAGATATGTGTTTGAATTTTAAAACTTTAAAGTAAATGAAAAGTTTTAGTGAAATAAAATAAAAAATTTTAAATATATCATAAGCACAGTAAATACCATTATTTTGTAATTGATAATGCTTTAAAACTGTCTTTCTGTATTGTTGTAACATTAGCTTTATATATTTATAAATGCCAAGTTGTACAAAATCATGATAAATGTAGTGTCAAATAAGTTGCCCAGAGTGAAACCATTCAAATGGATTAATTTCATTCCCAAACAGCCTTATAGTTGATGTGTGTATATGTGTGTCTTCATGGGTCAGAGTGGAGGTTGGGATGGAGGCTACTCAAATTTCTTCTACAACAAGGATGACTATTACTAAATTTTTAGAAAAGACAAACAGAAATAATGAGTGTTGGAGAAGATGCAGAGAAATTGAAACTTTAGTGTGTTGTTGATGGGAATGTAAAATGGTGCAGCCACTGTGGAAAGCAATATGACCATTCCTCAAAAGTCAAATATAGAATTGCCATTTGACCTGGCAGTTCCATTTCTTGGTCTATACACAAAGAGAGTGAAAATAGGATCACAGACTCATATTTGTACACCAGTGTTTATAGCAGCATTATTCACAATAGTCAGAAGCTGGATACAACCCAACTGTCCTTCAACAAATGAATAAACAAAATGTGGCACATACATACAATGGAATGTTATTTGGCCATAAGAAAAAATGAAGTTGTGAGACATGCTCCAACATGGAAGAAACTTGAAAACATTATGTTCAATGAAATAAGCAAGAGACATAAGGACAAATATTGTATGACATCCCTTATAAGAAATGACTAGAAATAGCAAATTCACAGAGACAGAAAGCAGATTAGAAGTTACTGGAGGGAAGGGATGGAGAAATGGTAGATGATAGTGATTGTATTGAAAACAAATAGTAAATAAATAAATGCAAACTTAAAAAAATTATTCTTCATTAATAATTGCCTGAAACATAAGAAGCAATCCTTGTTTGACCATTGGATTGATGCCTAATGGAACAGAAAATATGGTCAGAGAAGTCCAATAATCCTAGAAGGGGAGAGTCAGTGACTAGAATTTCTTCTTCCCTACAAAACACTGAAATTCTGAGTCATTTAGTAACTGGTCTTTTTATGGTATCATAAGATCTCTACTTGATCTATTTCTCCCTATCTTTTACCAAATTTTATACTTTCCTATTTGTAATGTACTTTATGATTGTGTGCAACTTTCAGTATATAATCTCTTTAATCATTCATTAAAGAAAAAAAAACTTATCGATGCCTACTATAAACTAACCTGCTAGAAGTAGGAGAAACAATGAATAACTGCCTATGCTACTCTTTGTAAGTATAGTGTATATTACAATATACAGTATTAGGTGTAAACTATTAATAGCTATGCTAATACTGAATTTTTATAAACAATAAATAGCAATTATACAGATACTAATAAATCAATACTGCTATTATTAAAATTAAAATTGTCTATCTATCCAAATGCTATGAATAGAACCCAAAAGCTTAACAGCTCTTGATTATTTAACACCTTACCTCCAGTGCCAAACTTGCTCATTATATTGCTAATAATACTTTTAAAATGTATAATATTTAACCATTTACAAAGTGGCTTTCACATCATATGAACATCACAATAAGATAGAGGTGTGTAGAAAAGGTCTTTTAAATAGAAATGATACGTAGTTCAATCGATTTGGATTATAGAAGAGGAAGAACTAGAGAGAAGTGACTTAGGAATGTCACTCAGCTCATTTGGGACAGAACCAAGATGAGACTTCAGGTCCAGTGCATTTTCCTCTATACCAATGTCCTCAGCTAGATTAGCCTGTATCTTAAAAATACCAAACTATGACCAAATGAGTTTAAAGTCGTATGACAAATAAGTGGCAAAGCCAAATGTAAAACCCTCTTGCCCCCATGCCTCTTCTTTATCCATTACAGAGGTTTGCATATCATTTTACATACAAGAAGAATGGATTTCCCTCTACATTTAATAATGAAACTACTTTTAACCTTTGAAGAAGTCATTTTTTCTTATGTTTGGGTTTTTTGTAGATTTATGTTTTATTTACTTTATTTTTCTTTATCCTCCCCTTCCCCCAGATGGTTTGCTCATCCGTCTGCTAACTGCTTGCTTGCTTCCTCCAGGAGTCACCAGGAACTGAACCCAGGACCTCCCATATGAGAGGTGAGTGCCCAATGAACTGAGCCACATCTGCTCCCTGTACGCTGCTGCATCTGCTGGCTTGTGGCCTCTGCTTGTTGAGGCAGGGG
>PVKH010042789.1:0-10842 GCA_004027955.1 Chaetophractus vellerosus | reverse complement strand
TAAAATGTCAAGAGTTATAGAGCAACACAAGAAGTTGTGTTTTAGGAGACAATAGAGTGTGAACTAGCATAAAGAGAACCACAATGGAAAGATAAATTAGTAAAGAAAAAGGAATCTTTGTGAAATAGTTCTTCCTAACCCAACCTGTGCTTTCTTTCTTCAGCTAAATAGACTGGTATTTCCTCAAAGATTTAAGAAGCTTCTCGTTGCCTTTAAGCCAAACAGTCTATAGTATTTACTTTTAATACACATTAAAGTTGGGACTTCACCCATATCTGTAAAGTACAATCCTCCGAGATAGTATGACCAGAGACTACCTAGCACTTAATAGTGCTAAAACCACTCCAACCTGAAAACTCCTGCAGTATATTTGCTGCTTAGTAAATTTGAGCTTGTTAGTTTTTATGGCAGATGGCTATGTCAGGCAGTCTCATCACATCTTAGCTACATTTGACAGTCCTTCAGTTTTGTATAATTTTCAATCATTTTTAACCAATTGAATTTTGAGCGTTCATCTTTGCTCAGAACCAAATCTATAGTCTATTTCTAATAAATGTACACAGGCTAACCTCATCCCAGACTTTTCTCAAAACCATTATTTACCTTTGCCCAGATTTCCTCATCTTTAATTGTTATTCTGTGGTAGAGCAGACATTTCTCTAAGGCACTCCAAATCACAAATGCCATATGAGATAAAAAGAACTTGGAGACTCCTTCCTCAAATTACAGCATTTGACAGAAACAAAATCTTATTCAATTCAACAAGTATTGACTGGGTATGAAATTACGTGGCAGGCATTGTTTTAGTGGGATAAATCCATGTAGAAAACAAAGATCTCTGCCCCTGTGGAATTTATAGAAAGAAAACAGTAATAAGTAAATAATATTGTGTGTTAAGACTGAAAAGTACCAAAAGAAAAAAAAAGTGGAGCAAGGTCGGGGTATCAGACATACTGGGCTTGGGAGGTGCAATTTTAAATGAAGTGGACCGGAGAGGTCACATTTAAAAGGCGATATTTGAGGAAAGCATTGAAGGCGGCAAGGGAGTTAGCCATTCTGGCTTCTGAGTGAAGAGAACTCCAGCCAGGGGAGACAGCCGGGACCAAGGTCCTGGGGTGAGTGCGTGCTTGGCATAATGAGAAACTGCAAGCAGGCTGGTGTGGCTAGAGCAGAGTGAGTGTGGGGACTGCAGGAGAAGATGAGGTCAGAGAAGTTATAGGGCCAGATCCCATCAGGCCTGTGGGCCACTGTGGGGTCTCTGCTTTTATTCCCAGGAAAATAGAGAGCCATGGCAGGGTTTTGAGCAGAGTAGTGACCAAAATATGTGTAGAGAATATACTATAGGGGAAGGGTACAAGCAAGGATATTGGTGAGGTGCTATTACAGTAATCCAGGTGAGACATGGGTGGCTTGGACTCCAGTGCAGTGGTAAAAGGTTTCAGATATAGTTGGATGGTGAAGTCGACAAGATTTTCTGATGAGTTGACCATAGAATGAGAGAGAAAGAGAAGAATCAAGCACTACTCCAAGGGGTTTGAAATGCACAAGCGGAAGACGAAGATACCACCAACTAACACGGAGAGAATGTATGTGGGGGAGATTTTGGAGATGATCGTAAGTTCAAACATGACATGTTGATTTGGGGATGTCTACTAGAGACTCAAGTGATGAGGCCAAGTAGGCAGCTGGAAATATGAAGTCTGGAGTTTGAGAAAAACTCCCTGCACTAAAGACTAGTCTGAAATTCACTGGCATTTGGGTTGTATTTAATGCCATGAGACTGAGTGAGACCACCACGACAATGAGCACAGACAGAGAAGCCTCCAAGGGCCCTCCAGTGTCAACGCCAAACAGAATCCCAATCACCTAAAACACCCCGGCCCTGCTTCACATTTTCTAAGAGATATTGCGTCATTTCTTTCCATAACTGCAAATGGAAAAATATTTAACAGAATTTTTTTCCCTGTGGATTTAAGTGATTTGCCACTATCCAACTATATCTGAAACCTTTTACCACTGCACTGGAGTCCAAGCCACCCATGTCTCACCTGGATTACTGTAATAGCACCTCACCAATATCCTTGCTTGTACCCTTCCCCTATAGTATCAAACCTGTCGTTCCTTGAAAGCAGAGCCTGAGATAAGTATTTGGATATAGACATTTGATTTGGGAGGTGAACCCCGGCAGCAGGAGTGAAAAACCAGCTAGGTAGGGTGGGAAAGGAATAAGGAAAATCTAATAAAGCACACATTACTGAGTTGGATATCATTGTAAAAATGGGGGCTCAATTCTACTGGGAACCCTCTAAAAATGGCATGCAATGCCCCTCAGATTTGTCTCTCAGAAAGATGGGAGGCTAGGGCACTTATCCAGTACCTATCCACTCCACTGGCTGAAAGTTGTTCTTGGGGAACCTTAACTTCCCCACTCTTCCTAACTTCATCTTCTTAGATGACTTCTGCTGTCTCGCATTAGGATATTATTCATTTAATATCCAATTGGAATGCCACCTCCTAGATTTGAACAACATGCTACCAGTGTGCTGGACATAGAGAGGTGATCAAGCTTGCAATCTGGAAGAGCACCCAGACAACTCTAAATATGACATTAAATACTTTCCTATGTGTTCACAGGCAGTATAACTTGCAGAAGTAGCTCATTATTGCCTTTGGTCTTTTTCGTTCCTTTGTAATAGTACATCTCAATCAGCTTGTAAAAGATAGTCAAGAATGCAGTGCAATACTTGCAGTTTAAACTACTGCACCTAAAAGTAGAGCCTTCTCCAGTTGACTTCTTGTTATGAAGTAACCCAGCTGCTGTGAAGAGAGACACTCAAATACACTGGGCTGATCCAACTACCCTGCTCAAATAGGGCTTTTTAAGGTCTGAAGGACCAACACACGTAATTAGTCATCAAATAACCTTCATTTCAAGTTAGCAAAAAGTGGCAAAACTGTTTCTAACTCAGATTTTGCCAAATCCAACAACATTTGTAGAATATTGTCAAAAACACATAAGACATTCTGCAACATTCTAAACATTTGAGTTAAAGATCAATATTTGTTTTATCTTCATAAGATATAATCTAAGGTATAAAAAAGAAGTTTCTTCTGCAATTAACACAATGGAGTATGTTCTTTCTGAAATTTATATTTGTGTGGACTAAATTTATATAATTAATTTTAATTATATACATTATATAATTGATTAATATAATAATATGCTTACATAACACATTAGGTTCTGTTCTGCTTTTTCTTATTAGGAAAATCTTATTCCTAAATCAGACTTAGGCATCATTTCTACATCACAACAGAGAGATAAACATTTCTTTTACTAATCCAAATTTTTATTTCATCTATCTTTCCAAATTCTGGTCCCTCTACATTCCTGTAATTTGCTATTTGTGTAAATTAAGGTTTTTTGTAGTAATCACAATATTACCCATTTCTGATTTAGTGAGAGACTGAGGGCCTTGTCTAAATTCAACATATTGAAATAGACAGTGGGAGGGAGGTTGGATTCTGGAATGCATGAATCTCACACAGTTCTGTTGAATAAACCACTCTTGCTGTCCAAAGTTAGACTAAAATATACCTGCTATGTCCCATTATTCTTTTGCTAACCTCTTGCCCAGAGATCTGCACTACCACGGTGAGCTTTGCATGACTGATCCTCTGTCTCTGTTCACTTCCCTTCCTGATGGCCTGAGCCCCGTGAGTTTCCTTATGGACCTGTGCTAGTCTACTCTGCTTATTGCTGGAGTTGCACAGATTCAAATACTGTGCCCAAATAACCAAGGAGTTCTCTAAGAACAGGGCAATGGCTTTATATCTTTATTTTCCCACCGAGATTAATATTACAAGAACCCAATATCCTGGGCCACAGAATACAACTGTGCATGCAGGACACACCGCAGGGAAAGCTCAGACATGCCATTATCTTCCCTAGGTAGGAATGGAATGAGAGTTAACAAGAATTATGTCTGCTTATAGGCTGAAAATTAGATATGACTCCAAACCAGTCTATATTTCCTGACACAGGCGATACTAAATTAGGTTGGTTAGATGAACATTTCGACATCCATGAATAAAAGGCAATGTGTTAGAAAATAAATTAGGATCACATTTTAGTCTTTGTGCTCAAAAGTATCACATAACCAACTGACAAACGCCACATAGTGAAGTGGTATCATGAGAAATTTCCTCTTTAATAATTTTCTTAACTTTTGAATATCAAATATCATGAGGTTCAAAAGGGGTACAAAGTGATAGAAGGGAGAGAATTCAAAACCAGAAGTCAGAGACCTGATCTGAAGCTCAAGAAGCAACTGAAATTACAGGTGAAACTTCCCACATTCGGTGTTTCCTATAGGACTGAAAGCATAAGAAAACAGTCTTCTAGTTCTAAAAATAATGTATCCATTTATCCTGGGGTTCTCTGTCTAGGCAAGGGAATATATACACCTAGTAGAAATCATACTACTATTAGATTATAATAATGGACTCTATTAATCTACTGAATGGTACCTAAAGTTTATAATTGTTTGAAATGTAAGTTCCTCGAGGACGGGGGCCATGACTTTTATATACCTCTTTATACAATCAGTATGAAATGTAGTATTTTATACATATTGCATACTCAATAAATAGTTGCTAATGATGAAAGTGCTCTCCCAAAAGATTATTATTACAATCATATTTATTTTTAAATAGTACTCTTTAATTTTTCAGAGATTTCATGCTATTTTCTACTTGATTAATATAAAATAATGCAAACTGTGGACAAGTAAGTTAATTTTTGCACTTTGATTTATCTATCTATAAATACCTCACAAAATGTATAACCTATCTTACACCTTACAAAAATGTATGAAGATTAAATTACATAAATAAACAAAATTTTATTTATGTAATTTAATCTTATATAAAATTATATAAATAAAACAAAATTTTATTTTATGTGAAATGACAATATACTCACCAAACTTGAAGTATATTTGAGATATTCTCTCTTGAAATAAAGACTAAACAGTGTATTCCCTGCAGAATACCATTTCTTTTTTTTTCATGGAATACAGGTGAATATAATTTATATTATAGAGTGCTAACATGAATTTAGAAATTTTCTTTTTAAAAATTTTTCTTTACATTTTTAGAAGAGACTGTTTCAAATATCCATTGTTATTTTTTAAAGGCTGGTTTCTTTTGTTGTGGCAATATAAAAGAAACTATACCAAATAAAATGCCAGGCCAAAGACAAAAACGAATCCTTCTTCCATAGACTTAAACAAAGGTCACAATGGTGAGATTTCTGATAAAATCTGAAAGACAGTGTTAAAGGAATAACTGCTTAAGGACAAATCAGGAGCAACAGGCTCTCTGTGGACAAATAAAAGTGAGGGCAGATATGAAAGAATGATGCCTGCTGGTTGAAGAAGCAGGAGCTCTCAAAGGCTACCGACATATATGCCGACATGAGAAAAGGTGAGAGCTCACAGAGTGGCAGTCAACCTCCAGAGTGGTGGAAAGGGAGGTACACGGAGGTCCAAATGTCTACTGACTAGGAGAGGCAGGTACTTCCAAGGGCAGCTGACACAAAACTTGGGTGTACAGGCCATTTGCATGTCAATTGGGAGATATAGGCCATTTATATTAATGAGCTGTGGGCAGAAAAATCAAAGAACCAGACATCAGTTCAATGTGTGAAGTATTTCAATATGGTTGGGTTGTGTAGTTGAAGAGGTATTTAAGGTTCCATGGTAATATCATTTGGAACCAATTGTTTACACTGCAGAGGAGTCAAAACTTGTATTCACAGAGCAAAATTCAGAAGGCAAATATTTAAAACTAACAACATTGGAACCTACAACAATATGTTTCAGTGTGGTTTTATAAAAGGGGAATAAATATTTATTTCCAGATAATATTTG
Source organism: Chaetophractus vellerosus (assembly GCA_004027955.1). Lineage (NCBI taxonomy): Eukaryota > Metazoa > Chordata > Mammalia > Cingulata > Chlamyphoridae > Chaetophractus > Chaetophractus vellerosus. The sequence continues at coordinate 4,909 of PVKH010042789.1, read as the reverse complement.
TACCCTCAAATTACAGTTTCCAGTGAGGATATATTTTGCCAGGACTGTTAGAAAATATTCAGGGGCAAAGCTCTTAAGTGTGGGAATTCATTTGTTGATTGATTCATTCAATGAATATTTATTAAGTACCTGATATGTGCCTGGCATTTTTCTATAAGCTTCAAATATATCGGTGAGCAAAACAGAAAAAAAAAAAAAGATCCTTAACTGTATGGAGTTTACATTCTAGTGAATTTCCTTCTTCAATGGGGAATACTATACAGATGATTTACTGTATGTGCTCCCCAGAAAATGAGTAATAATAACAGCTAAAATACGTTTAGCTTTTACATGTGCCATAACCGTTTCTGATATTTTAACATGGATCTACTAATGGAATACTCCCAACATCACCACAAACGAGGAGACTGAAGTTCTGAGAAGTTAAATAAATCCCCTACAGTCACACAGTGGAGCCCGGGTTTAAATCTAGGTAGTTGTTTTAACTACAACACTTTATTGCTATCTAGTAAACTGCTCTGAAGTAAAAATAGTAATAATAATAAAAATTATTATAGCTCTATATAAGTGTTAGAATTATAGAAAAATTATAATCCCAACACTAATTTAATGACAGGTAAAAAAGAACAATACAGAATAACATGGCTAATGATACAAAACCTGAAAACTGTAATACAAATGTAGAGTTGTAATAACTTTCAACTGAAATCAATCTTCAAACTCTCAAACCATTTATAGATAAGAATTCATTCAAAATGGTATTTTTATAGATGCTAGGAACAAACTAGAAAACATAAAAGAATATTAAGTAATTACAGTTGACTTTGACACCTATGGGCAAATATGTTCAGAAACCTTCTTGGAAGATGATCTCATTTGAAGGTCTCAGTTCTAAGGAACTTGAAACACCTCCTCCATGCACAGAATCCCAATCTGCTCTGCTAAAGCTTGAAAACGCTTAAAGATGGCACTTGGAACTTTCAGATAAAATAAATATTTCCTGAAGACAAATGGCAAATATGTTGGGCTGTTAGCTTTAGCAATAGCAGCCTTTCAGTTCTTTATAAGAGTGATTAAGTATGATGCCTTGAGCAAAAATGCAAAGAAGGACTTTGGGAGGAGGTTACATTAGCATTTCAGGACATGACAGCTTTGGGGAATGTTAATGATAGCTAACATATCTGTTCACTATCAATTCTACATTTTGGAATTTTAAGTATTCACCTGTAAACAGGAGCCTGTCAAAACAAATTGTGACACGTTGTAAACAGTATGAGTCAACCTATTTGCTTGCTTTGATTCTTCTGACAACCAAAGAACACAAAACTTCTGAACATTTTTAAAAGTAAATATGGTTTTATATTAACATAAACTACTGAAAATATAAAGCTTAGAATGGTTAAGTCATATGTGCTTACTTATCAGAGTTACATGTAACTCTTAAAATTATGGTCAAGAAAGTTATGTATGATATTTAAAATGAATATAATACCAAAATTTTTAAAAGATCATACACATTAGCATTTATGCAAAAACTATAAAGTAAAAAGAATTAAGTGACCAGTAGATTTTTAAATAACTTTTTAAATTCTTCTGTATATATCCCAAAGATTCTTTAATGAGTATGTTACTTTTTATAATAAATATTTTAAAACTATGTCCCTAGAAGATAGCAAAAAATAAAATCCATAAATTTTGGTCCAAATCCCAAAGACCTAATTAGCCACTCTGGTGGCCTGGAGCTATGAATCCCAGAACTACACATTCTTAACTTTAATCCATCCCTGTGGGTGTGAACCCATTGTAAATAGGACCTTTTGATGAGGTTACTTCCTTTATAAAGTGTGGCCCAGCTCAATCTGGATGGGTCTTAATCCTACTACTGCAGACCTTATAGGGAAGGCCATAGAGGGAGAAGCAAGAGGGAGCAGCCAGAAGCTGGAAGTCAATGGGACCTGGAAGAGAAAAGAGAAAATGCCACCTTGTGCATTGCCACGTAACAGAAAAGCCAAGGACCGAGGATTGCCAGAAGCCAGGCTCAGAATGCCACAGTCTGCTGGGAGAAAGCCTTGCTTTGCTGACGCCTCAACTTTGGACTACTTGCCTCAAAATCGTGAGCCAATAAATTCCCATTGTTTAAGCCAACCCATTGCATGGTGTTTGTTTTAGCAGCCAGGAAACTAAAAGACACACCAACACTACAATTATTGAAATACTTCAGCCTCTGAATTTGAATATAAATAATGTGCTGAAAAGTAGATTTTTCTAGCTTTTAACTGTGATATAATGTTAAATTTACAGAGAAGCTGCAAGAATAGTACAAAGAAATCCCATATATTTTTTACCTATTACCAATTGTTTATGTCCTGCTCTATTTTCTTTATTCATATTCCCTTGATAGAAAGAGGTTTATATATTTATACATATATGATTTTTTCTGAACCATTTGAAAGAAGATCAGAGATACTGTGCCCCTTTGCTGAAAAATACTCCTGTGTATATCCCCTAGGAAAAAGGTCATTCTCTTACAAAACTACAATTATTAAATTTGGGAAACTTAGTATTGATACAATAGTATTATCTAATATATAGTCCATATTAGAATTTCAATTGTCACAGTCATGTCCTTTGTAGTTACTTATCTCCAGCTAGGATGAAGTCCAGGATCACACTTTGCACTTAGTTGTCATGTCACCTTAGTTTCTAATCTGGAACAGTTACTCAGCTTTTCTTTGTCTTTTTTGACCTTGATATTTTTGAAGCACACAGGCCAGTTATTTTGTAGAATGTCCCCGGGTTTGGGTTTGTCTAATGTTTCCTCATTATAAAATTTGGTATATTGCTTCTTTTTGGCAGGAACACCACAGAAATGGTGCTGTGTCCTTCTCAATGTGTCACATCAAGAGACACCAGATGTCAGCCTATCCCAATAATTGGTGATATCAACTTTGATGACTTGGGAAGGCAGTGGACAGGTTTCTTCACTTTAAGGTTACTTTTTCCTTTGTAAATAACAAGTAATTTGTGGGGAGATATTTTGAGACTTTTTAAGTATCCTATTCCTTGTCAAACCTTGCTAAAATTTGATTTTTAAGGCTTTTTTCTCCTACCCCAAACCTGAACAAAACAGGCATGTAGGAGCACTCTTTGCATGTTACACTTTATTTTTAAGCCTTTGTGATTTTTATTACATAAGAAGTGTATCTATATGACAAAAAAACGGAAAACACAGATAAGCAAAAGGAAAAATAGAAATCATGAGTAATTCTACTGTTCAGAGAAAAAAATCATTGTAACTTAGTAAACAAACTTCTAGATTTTTCTGATGCAGATTAATATATAGACAAAATGGGAGCATGGTATGAATAGTGTTTATAATTTGTTCTTTTTACTTGACAGTCTATCATAAGCCTCTTTCCAAGTATATAAATATATATATATGTCTCCATTCTTAATATCTGCAAAATATTTTATTGTCTGCAAAATCATAAATTATTTATATTGGGCATCTAAGTTGTCTCCAATTTTTCAATACTATAAACAGCTCTTTGATAAAATCTTTGTATATGACATATTTTTCTATCTTTAGATTGTATTTCCTTGGAATAAAGCCCTAGAAGTATCAAATTGCTAAGTCACAAAGGTATCCACAGTTTTACAGATTGTGGCACAATTGTCAAAACTGTATCCCAGAAAGTCTTCTTATGTTATATAGAAGAAATATCCTGAGTTTCTACTTCATAAAAGAATGAGTTGAAGCGGATAGTATGTATTAGAGCATAAATTACTGACTTCAGGTCTTCACATCATTAAACATTATGTAGAAATATCACCCGAGTATTAAGGATTTTGCTGAAGAAGATTCTTAAATACCAGTTGTATAAGACTGTGTTTTCATTACAGCGAAAATATAACTTTTGGACATTTGAATATCTGAAAAGTAATCCTGCCTAGCCAAGCACTTTAAGGCCAGGTAAATATTAAAACTCTTAAATTTGACCTAGTTTCCTAATATTTGATGGTGAATTGCATTTCACTCAAAACTGGCCACATTTGTTGTTTATGGGTATTGCAATACATGCTGTGCACCACACCATTTTGAATCTCTTAAGAGTCTCTGATTGATCCTGCATCACTGCTCAACTCTCCTTCTAGATAATCTCATTCCCCAATCTTCAACTGCCAGCCACATTCTGACCTCTGAGCTCTCTGAATGCTCGTTATATATCCAACTGCCTACTAAACATTCTCTCTTGGAGATCTCAGTGTCCCTTCAAAATTACAGATCCAAAATGAAGTCATGATTTATGATGATCTTCCCCCAAAAAACCTGGTCTCATCTTATCCAAATATAAAATCAGAAATTCAGAGTCATCTATGATTCCTTCTTTTCTTTCATTCTTCAAATCTAATCCATCATTAAATCCTGTCCATATAATTCCTAAATATTTCTGGAATCTGAGCACTTCTCTCCATCTCAGCTAAGACCTGTCTAGTCCCAGCCCCCATCGTTTTTCCCAGGGATGACCACAGTTCTCTACTAATTCAACTCTGCAGCCACTCTCTATGATGCAGATAAAGGAACATCTTCAAGATGGAAAGTCCAAAGAATCACCCACTTAAAGTCATTATAATGACAATCCCCCTGTATTTAGGATTAAGAGAAAAATCCTCAGCATGGTTTACAAAGCCTTGCATGGTCTGTCCCCTACTTAAATCGCCAGCCTCATCTTCTACCAAATCCCTCTATCTGTGCTATAGCCTCGCAGGCCTTGCTTGTGCCATCTTCATTTATGCCCCCAGGAATTTGTATACACTATTCTCTCTGCCTGGAATGCTCTCACCTTAATTTTTCTACTTAAACCTTGAGATTTTATCCCCAAATCTCAGCCTGCTTGTCACTTCCTCT